>PNEQ01002679.1:19536-41270 GCA_003012365.1 Medauroidea extradentata | reverse complement strand
GCCCAGGGTTTTTGTGAACGAAGGATAACTAAGGATGGGTTAGGTAGGCTTTATATTAAATATTTGGAGTCAGGTTAGAGTGCACTGACGTGTGCGGGAGTAATAAGGGTAGAAAGGATTAACAATGGGTGCGGGAATATGGAACGGGCAGGATGAGGCGGCGGCTTCACAGCTCAAGACGCTGCGAGCATGCGTCACATTCAATTAGCATCTTACATTATAGAGTCTGCAATTACCTCACAACGTCAACATTGTTGTGACTGTAAATAAGGTCCAGGCGAAGTTGCTGTTAGTGGCAGGGAAAAACTTATGACTGCTTTTCTCGTGGACAGCTATATAGCTACTTATCTTGCTGCAGAGTTTACTCAACTAGCAGAATTTTTATTCTAACATTTGCTGAATGAACTACCTATCTAGTTTACAAAGAGGTTTTACAATTAAAGTAAATATTACCTGTTACAAGTAACACACACGAGCAAAGACATGGGTGCACTGCTGGTCTTTATACTGTACAATTATTATATGTAAAACTCTTTGTAAGGGTTTCAGTAAATGTACTTTATAATGGAAAGTACTTTAAACTGAAGTACTCTATACTCAGATTTCACTGTATAAACATTTGGGTGATTTAATATAATATGAAATAATAATTTTTTGATATGCTACTGCTTGTAGATCATTACAAGGAGAGGGTTGGATCACATCATATTTCTCTCCCACCTGGTAGTTAAGGAAAAAGTTCATAGAAAATTTTAGTTGTTTTAATAATATTTATAGTTGTACGAGATATGGTTTGTTTTATAGACATACATTGTGACTTATTTTTTTAATGTAATGAACAAAATTTTGCTTTTGTAGTTTTTTCTATAATGGCATGACAAAGTCCAAATCTGAATTAAAACGGTCTTATGCTAGAAAGCAAAACCTACTGACTTAGAGAAATTAAATAATTTACACAGAAGAACTGTTTTTCCTGTTTTAAAAAAATTCAGAAAATTGTGACTTTTCTTAAGTTTATAATTTTTTCAGTAAAGAAAAAACAGGTTTTTATACATGTCTTAGTGTAGCCAGTGTGACACTGTTCTTCCTTGTGAATTATTTCACTTGGTTAAGTCAGTTGGTGTCTTTCTAGCATAAACAGATTTCTGCAAATTTGTACTTTGACATGCCATTATATGTCCGTATATACTCATGTATAATGTGCCCTCGTTTATAGCACGCACCATAATTTTTGGAATAAGGTCGAGGGAAAAAAATGTAAGTGCCTTGCTAGTATGTAACAAAAATCACGGGAGTACCTACGAGATGGTGAAGCAGCATGAGGGAGGCTACTTTGGAAGGCCAAGGGGGGGAGGGAGGAAGGAGACATGACTGGTAACAAAGAAAAGAGAGGGAGGAAAGATAACATTCCCACTGGCTAGAGAGTGATCGCATGGAAAGGGTGGAGGAGCCATGGGGATGGGGCTTGTCCCTCCTTCCTCAGTAGCTACCTATAAATACTGCCAAGGTCGCTTGCTGCTGCCAGCCAGCCTGCAGGTGTGGCCTGCCCTCAAGCATGTCCTGGAGAGAGATAACGATAACTTGTCAGGACAGCTGCAAGCTTGGCTTTTTTGACGCTTCTCTCCCGGAGGGAAGGGGGGGGGGAGGAATGGTGTCATCCTATTTTTCTTTCTTTCTTTTGCCAGGGAAGGATCGCTGATCACGAGACATGTCAAAATTAACTTCTCATAATGCTTCCACCGGCCACCCACGAACTTTCGTTTCTGCCACATCAAATTGCAGAGCAGCATATTTAGTAACCAATAGTTTAAACCTACCTGTGTAAAAGCTAGTACACTTTTGGCCATCTGACAAGTTTTTAACCTCCGTATTAATGTAAACACTGAGTAACATTTTAAATAGGAATGTGAATAAGGACAAACAATAAAATTAGGGTTTTAGCAAGGATGGTTACTGCCAAAGAGTATGGAAGGCGAAAAAGAGAGTTTACTGTCATTAAACCTCTTAGCTTATTTTTGTTGTGTTTTTGGCTTGTAATTCTTCCAGAGGTACCAATTACGCAGCATGAAAATCCATCTTAAATAATGTGGCGCTGCAGTCATTGGCCAAGTTTGTTTATACTGTTGGCTGCAAGTGTAAGCTAGTATTGCATTCTCTTTGCTGGTGGAAGTAAAAGTATTGGTAAAGGCAATGCCATATATTAAGTGTGTGTGAAAATTGTCATTGTGACTTATTTTAGTTTGCAAGCCCACAAAAAAAAATTTCCTTGTCGGAGTGTGGACTCAAGCCTACAAACTTGTGCTAACCATGCCCCCTTTACTGCTTGGCTATCAGTACAAACACAAAAATTTGTTATTATGATCCATATATAAATTACTTTTACATTAGTTTAAAAAAAATGTATTCATCCTTTTATCAGCACAGTCTGTTAAATATTTTTTGAATATTTTATAGTATACTGTAGTAATTTTTGTCTTGCATGTCTGACCACTGTAAAAGAAACGAAAATCCTTCGTATTATTACTACGTGAATCAATGGTTATTTTATAAATTGAATATAATAAGTCATTTTGCTCAGTCAAACGTCACACTAATCACATTTTTAATCCCCCCCCCGGTTACAAAATTAAAATAATGCTTACTCCCGTAAAATTTAAAATTTTTTGCACGAGCTTGATCAACGGCAGCAGTGTAATTTCTAGTCAGGAAGTCCAACTTAACGCTATAAATAAGTGTCAGAAATGTTTCTCTATTTACGAAACACTTTAAAAAACCTCCAATTTCAAAAAAGGAACTTTTATTTTGTTTACATCACCATCAATTTCGTTAAAATGCTTTAAGTTGCAAAACAATACTTCCAACTTTGAATCACATGTTGATGTTGGTACAAACTAAATCATTAGTCGTCAATAAGAGAAGCACTTGCCCTATCTAATGACTGCAAAGTGCGGTTGAAGAAGGAGGGGGGAGAAGTAAAGGGATGGAGGAACCGAACATTCTCCCTCTTCCTCTCACTCTTGACACCCATCAACCTGTCAGTTTAAGACTACAACTTCGCCTTTTCCCTCCCCCCTCCCAAGCGCCATTTTTCTCCATTACCATGTATTGTGCATACCCCAGAATTGTTAGCAGTTGTTTTGGAATAAAAGTGCACACTATAACAAGTAAATACTGTAAAAACTATGAAAGCTGAAATTTTTTACTATTATAAAAATAGTCACAATATCTACAAAACAAATCAAATCCAGCAGAAATAAAAAAATATTAAAACAATTAAATTTTTTGATAGACCCCCCTCTTAACCAACCCTACGATAACAAACACATTCAAGCAGTTACACAGTGTTACACATTTGAGTGTCTAAAATTTATGGTAAAAAGAAATCATTCTTCTGTTACTTGGGGGAAAAATGAATACAGTAATTACAATTACAAATATAAGGCAATAATTAAGAAGTGTTTTTATGAAATTCTGCCATGAAAAGAGCTAATACTTTACAAGAGTCTGTCATTGTGGTAAAAGTTGGCGCTGATATACATCTTCAAGCATGATAAAAGTAGAACATATGCATGGCAATTGCAACTGCCAAGGGAAGAGATTGGATGTTACAATGTGAGGGAACATGCAAGGTGGAAAAATGGGGGTAGTACCTAGAAAAACAATTTAATATTCACACGATTCTTCCGAAACATTTTTGTACAAAACGCAATCACATAAGGTAACAATTACGTGCGTATTTCAGTTTTCAAGTCATTGACCTTTGTAAATGTCACATTTTCTAATGTCACCGTAAACACTGAAAACTAGTTATTATTGGCTAACACGCGCATGACGGAACTGGAGAATTTTCGTTTGCCGCCCACACCGCCAGGCATTATAGTATGTTTTGTAATCTAACACAGACTTAAAAAACTGGGCAAATTTAATAGACCAGATTACTTAAAAGCATTGTCAATGCATGCACAGTTGAAAATTTTCTAAGTTAATAACAAAGATTTCACTGGTACCGAGTGAGTTGAGAGGAGTGAAGACAGCAAGGTATCTCTTGTACATAGAGACGTTTTAGTGATAGGTTTGAGTTTGTTAGTTTAATTCAAATTCCAGAGTGATGATAACTTACTATGAATCCATTTTGTTGTCTTAAATCCATTCTAGAATAATATGTAAATTTTGTTTTAAATCAACCGTATGAATGCTGCATACGTCCAAACAATAAATTTATCTACTGAGCTAACAGTTTGAATGTGTTTAAGCAAACCTGCTGGCTCTTACAGATTGGTGATCTAGCATTCCGAATGCGCGAATTGGGAAAGTGATATAACACATTAATTTATCTATTAAAAATCAATTTTTCTTCCCAATTATTGTTACGTTGCTTTGAGCAACTGCAAAACCTACTGTAGCAGTGCTGCCATCTATTGACACATTTCGCGAAACCCCGCCCACCTCTCAAATTATCGACCAATCACAGGTGCCTTGAACTCGCATATTGGCTAAGATGTTTTCCAGGCGGGGCGGCTACATAGTGGAACAGCAAAACCAGAATAAATTAAACAGCTACAGATGTCAAGATTTGGTTGCAACTTTTGAAGTTAAAAGAACTTATTTTTTTCATGATTACCATGTCATATGGTACACAATATGCTAAAATAGCCATGCTAATAGAAAACAGTCTCATGTACGCTTTTTTAGACACCATGCAGTCTGCCTCATATTGTCACACGGCGCTGTAATGAATGTTGTGTTTGGAGTAAATTTAATTGTCTTGCTGCAGAACGGAGCAACTGTAGACACTTATAACTAACTATTCAGAGTCCCATCTATACCCGTTCTTACCACACACAACCAGATTTAACGCAATTTCATTAACTAACTATAAGTTGCTGTACAGTTACGACCAAACAGCCATGCAATAACAAGTCCAATGATGTCATGGGAACATCAACATGGCGGCACTCATTTTTACTGAGCTAAAATAAACACACTTTATTTACGCTTTTCTTCGGTTATACGGACACAAATAATGAATGTGTGGTACCGTTATTCATTAAATTAAATGTACTTGAATTAAAAATAACATTTAAAAATAGGTAACACCCCCATTGTAACATACTGGACTCATATTTGGTAAAACATGGGTTCGATTCTTGCCTCCGGCCATCCTAAGTTTGGTTGTCCATAGTCTTGTGAAAACACTTTAGGCAGATGATGGGATGGTTCTGTAACAAAAGCCATAGCTGATTCCTGCCCTCGTCTCAACTTGTGTATTACTGTTTCAAATGGTCTTGCTGTCAATGAGCTGTAAAACCCACTTACCTTACACTACTTTTTGAGGGGATATAAGCCAACCTAAGACTAGAGAACATCTGTGGTCTCAAAAGTAAGCAGTAGGGATGTGTAGATAGTGAATGTGCTTTCTACTTGGTACAAATGCACATACCTAGTGCTATCACCATAGAAATGCAGACCTAACAAATGATTGCACATGGAGGGCAAACATATGTACACCTACTTGTTTGACAGCAGAAAGCAACTGGAGCACATGGATGGAACTGCTGGTAGCTGGTGGTGGGAGATGAAACTGGATCACAACAACTGCACCCCAACACTGCGCACAAGTCTGTTGTTCGGGTGCGATAGATACCCAGTCTTTCAGGTACCATTTCACTAGCATAATTGTTGCAGCAATTTTAACAAATTTTACTAGAAAAAAATTAAGGTGTGACAATTATACTAGGAAATTTTTTTTTAATATTTACACAATAGTTTTAAGATGCTAAATCAAAAGAGCTGTTATCTAGGCACAAATTAGTACATCCATTTACGGTGCACACACAATAAACAAGATTTTAAATGTGTGAAGTACACAAAAAACTAAACAACATTAAACAAAATTCAACCAAAAGTACATTATTACGGGTGATACAAAAACACATACTGTCTGAAAGCACTCACCAGGTTACTCATCATCTGTGCTACATCTGACACATCAAATTCATTATCTACAACTGGCTCGTCATTGGAGTCGCTGTTCTCCTGCCACCAAATATTCTTGTCCTCGATACCATCCAGTACGCACTAAATGCCAGTCTTCTTGGAAATCTTTGTTATTATCTCATCCGTGATTAGCGTTCAATTCAGCTTTACCTACTTGCAAACCATCTGCAACAATGTTCGCTTCAACTTCCCAACTTTGGTCAGTTCTTGGATCAAGCTAGTCATCCACTCACTGTACAAGCGACAGAGATGTTCCTTAAATGACTTGTTCACAGATATGTGGGGCGGTTGCAACATTGATTTGAAACCACCCGGGATGATGGCAACATTAGTTCTCAATTTCTTTAGACTGGCCTTGACGTCTTCCGCCACATACGCGCGGAAACTATCCCACCACAACAAGGACTTTTTCTTCAGTAGACCCTCTGGTCGCCCCTCCCACACAGTCTGCATCTAGTCCTTGACAAGTTCAACATCCATCCACCCTTTCTCTTGTGGCCAAGACACAAATCCCTGGAGTAAACTTCTCGCCTTTTAGCAACGTCTTGCACTTGAAGATCACGTAGGGTGAAAGCTTCCATTCCCAGCAGTGATTGCCAGCATTATCGTGCACCGCATGCGCTCATTCCCAGTAGCGCATACTGTTACGTTCAATTGCTCCCTCTCATTAATGGTAATATGTTGTGGTATATCAAAATATATAGGTACCTAGTCTGCATTAGCAGCCTGCAATAGCAGCAGGTAATCGTTTGTTTGTCACATGTGGGCAACATACCACTGGAATTCCGTAACATTGTTGCAAAAGTCATTCGACAACTTCTGACAAAGTGTTTTTCTCCATCAGAGGGAAAAATTCTCTTGTCGCATAAATCTTGTAGCCCACTCACAACTCACTTTAAACTGGGTGTGCGGTATGTTCTACGCATGTGCTATTTCTCTGCCCTCACACATTATTGTTTCAAGAGAAACACTACATGCATTATACATCAGCTCACGAATAAACACAGACATCTGAGCATCCACTTCGGGAAACTTTCCTGCCTTTGGTCCTCTGAAAGCACGTCTTGTGGAACTGGTGTTTTTCAGCGCTTCTTTTTTGCTTCCTCCAGTTACTAGCATTTCTTTCACTGACAGAAAAAGTCCATTCTGCAGCAAGATTTCCATGCTCTTCAGCATATACAATCACATGTAACTTGTAGTTGGCATTACAGGAATTATATTTCCCCAAGTTCACGCAAAATAATCCTGAAAATGTTCTCAAATTCGTTACGATCACTTAACTAGCAAAATGGTAAAGGACAAACTGAAAGAGAGGTCTGTATATCTTCCACATGCTCGAATTTCAAGCCTCCCACGTTGCCAATGAGAACACACCATTCAAGGTCAGAGTAAGATAGTCTCTCGTTGCCATGCCATACAGCGCATACACAGTGGAACAGCCTGCTTCTGTGAGGCGTATGGTCCAGGTTTCACTAAATAGGCGACCTAAGTGAGTGACTAGGTTTTGGTCAGTGCTTAACATCGAGTCTTTAGCGCTGGTGAGGGGTGATTGATGCGAGTATGGAGCAGCGTCGGAATGAATTGGCGGGGGAAACGGGAGATCACCGAGAAAACCCACCGACCAGTGGCATTGTCCGGCACGATTCCCACACGCGAAAATCCTGCCGGGAATCGAACCCAGATCGCCTTGGTGGGAACAGGCGACCTATTTTATGAAACCTGGACCATACGCCACATGGAAGCAGGCTGTTCCATTGTGTTTACATGCTGTTTTGTTTATTGTACCTGTAGTAACATGTGTATGAGCACTGGCAATCGAAAACTGCTATATAGCATACCAAACAAAATATTTCATTCACAGTTACTAAATTACGGTGCGACAATTATGCTGGGAATTGTAACTACCAAATTCAGTACCTCAAAATATGAGTGTGACAATTAGTGATGGCAAAAATTATGTGAGTAAATATGGTACTGTGACACTCACTGGCATACAGCCCAAGTTTATATGACGTGGTAACTTCAATATTTTCTCTTAACAGAATATTTGATAGAATTTTTTTGTAACATAATTTAAATATTCCAAGTTGAATCAACTGTGAGGTATGTCAAGGATGTATACTGCGGGATCAAACATATTAACTGGGGGTTTTGGTAGAAAAATAAAAATTTTATTCAAAATTTAAATTTAACTCCTAATGAGAGCTTGAAAGTAGTAAATTTTACGGGTCAATTTTATTTGTTTTATATAGTGTTTAGACTCATTTTAAAGTGAATTTAATTTTAAACAACTTTTCTAAGAACTTTTTCTTCTTTTTGGCTTAGTTTGGGATTTTGGAAATTTCAGTTAGGCTCTGAGCTCACCCCCTCTGGGATGTAATTGATCTGACAGATCAGAGATCAGGCACGTACAAAGGCGTGCAGGCATGTGACTTGGTCAGCAAGTAGCTACATGGGTGGTAGTGCTACGTGCAACCAAGCTCTGGAAAGGTGGTGCTCCACAAGACTACGTAGGTATTTGACAATTTGATGATGCAGCAGGTCCCCAATTACAGAAACTAATGATCATTTTGTGGTTATTGTGTGGTACAATGCTGTTTAAAATTGCCAGTAATTGTGTTAACATAAAGTTCTATCATTACAAATGACAACTGACTGTTATTTAAAAGAAGTTGGATCCTGGTGTAGCACTCCGCGGTGTGGCTTCAACAGTGCACATTTGCCACAGGACAGAGGAGTTGGGGGAGGTCTTGTGGTGTCGTCAGTCGAGAACGGATGTGTTAAGTTGATCTGTAGTACCATGTAAGGCAGTCTTGAAAAGATGGCAGGGCAGGGAGGAAGGCGTGAAGGTGCGGTAACGAAGTGAGGCTGTGTAGGGAAACCAAAAGGGTACTGGTGCAATTAGAGACGGTCCTTGTTGTCACTTTGTGTTTTATTCAGTTTTATAAATACAAGTATTAGAGGTGAAGTATTGAAACCCCTGAAGTAAGTCAGGAAAGAGCAACTAGTAACATGTGAAAGCTTCACCTCTACATTATTCATTATGTAATCGGATAGCTTGTATGTTGAGATGAATATCACACTTTTGCTAGAGTAGCGCTTCATAAAAGAGTTGAACTCCAGTACACAAGCTGTTCTCTGGCGAATTTGCGGTAGTGTGTAGCCAAAATTTTGGTTAAATTTTTTTTGCTTGTTATTGAAGAAATTGTAAGTTCATTGTTTTTTTTTAAGCCAGTAGTAGCCCGGTGCCGGAGAATTGTAAAAAAAATGTATCTTACAACAAGTCATGTTATAAACAAAAGCCATGCTGTGAAAATATAGAGAAGTGCAGATCAGCAAGTATTCAATTTTATTTGTGAAAGTTTCCCGCTTCACTTAAAGGATTTCATGGAGGAATTGTCTGTACTGTTTAGGTTACAGTTTAATTTAACTCAATGATGTAGTAATTTCTCTGCTCAGCATCAGAACAAGTACAAATCAGACGCTTAGCTACCAACAGCACCTCAGAAAACGTGACTCCCATCATCATTCAGCTCTAGGGGCGGCAGGTCAGATGGCAGCCGCATCACCGTACTCTCCTCACATAATCACTTATTTTATAAAAATCTTGAGTAGGAAATATATTTTCCCATGAAATTAGACAATTGCTGCCCTTGATTCGTCTTGTGATTGTAATGATGCCTATTTAAACAGTGACACGCCTTGGTAACGTATGTATGATCTTAAGCAGATTAGTTCCATTTTGACTTAACCAGTCCAAACTGCAGTTGTTAAATCCTGGATGTTGTGTCATAGACTAATGTCCGGGCATCATAAAAAAAAGCTGATTTAAAAGAAAGCCAGCAGAACGCTGATTTTGTATATATTTTGCTTCTTTTATCAACTTTCCTTTTTCACCCATGGTAACTATCAAAACTGCTTAGATGTGTCTATTGTTGATGCATTGAAAGATAATACAAGCATAAAACTGAAACTAAACTCAGTAACAATGCCATTTTTTCTTTTTGCCAATACACATGGTCTGTGTGTGCGGGCATGAACGAGTGTGTTGGTTACTCTCTTTTCATCAGCCGTCAGACATACTGCTGCAACATATCCTGTCCCGACTGCTGCCCTGTGCCACAGGCCCATGTAAGATAGGAACCCAACATTTGGCATTACCAATTTAAAAAAAAAATGTGCAAAAGGCAAATAGTTGTTAACGGCACTCCATAAAAAATCTATTGCAAATAATACAGAGTAGGATCTCAGTTTTACAATGACATTCTCTGGCGTTATTAACGAGATTTTCTTTTTATTTCTATACACCCTGGAAAACTGTTCTTTAATTTTTGGAGAAAAAATCACAATTGACTATCAAATATGGAAAAATGCTTACATCATTTATGTTCTATTTTAAATAAAATAATCTTAAAAGAAAAATTTTTTTAAACATCTCATAATGACCATCCCACTTTTTTTAGGTCAAAAAATATTATGATCATGCAAGTAAATATGGTAGCTATTTAGAAATGTGGCAATGGTGGCTTGAATTGACCATGCTGCTGAGCCCACGCCTGGTCAGCCTACTCCGTCCATCACACGAACATAGTTTTTCTCTCATTGTCTCTCTCTCACTTCCCCCAACCCCCTCTATACTGACTGTGAGGATGATGCCTTGCAAACACTAATCATCTGACATTCACATATTTACAAGATAAATTTTTTGCTAAGACACAAGAGAAAATGGAGTTTTCACTGGCTGAAGCATTATGTGTATTTGCCATCTCGTGAACCTGTACACATCTGTGTACCACTGTATTTTTATTTCTTTTTTCAAAATTTCTGTCAGTTTTATTAATTTATTGAATAGTTTTAGTGGAAAGATGGTTTTGCTGACACTTTTGTTGATACTCAAATTATACAAAACAGAGAAAGCAAAAACCTTAGCTTTAGGTAGCAACTATTTGGCACATACAGTACATTCCTTCCAACTGTGATTGTTATATGTATAAATTAATCTTTCACCAAGTGATTATCTTGCTTCCTGTAAAAAATTTTATAACTGATACAATGCTCTAAGAAGGCAATTTGTACTCATTGTTCATACTTTTTGGGCGATGATTAGTCGTGCCTACCTTTCTGATGTATTGGACTGGACAATGTCAGTCTTCATTTTCTGCAAAATAGTATTGAAAACTGACTTCATACTTGTGAGAAATCACTCAGAGCTCCATGTTGCTTTATTTGGGAAAAGGGTAGGATGCATCTACCTTCTTGAGATATGATTTTAATTAGATTGCAATGTTCTATTGATTCCTGCTATGCGTGAAGACAGGGACACAGCCAGGATTTCAGTTTGAGGAGGAAGGGGGCACATTTTGCTATTCACCCATCCCAACCCAGGGGAAAGGGGGTCCAGAGGTTCTTCCCCAGAAAAAATTTGGATTTCAAGATGCCAAATGGTGCTATTTAAGTGTTTTTCGTACCTCAGTGCCGCTTGCAGAAAATGCTATATTTTTTTCTGGGCAAATGGGTTTTTGTAAAAAATTTTACAAAGACATTGTCATCTGATAATTTCTGAATATCAAAAGGAAAGTGTATGTTACACAATGAACTATGATTTAAAAAATTAAAACTTTTGTATTTCTTTATTTCATTTGTTTAAAGTTTTTAATACGGACGTGAAGTGAAAACAAAGCAAATATTTTTGTGACCATTATACTTATTGTTTACAAAAAGACAATTATACTTCTTGTTTACAAAAAAAGAATTTTCGTATCCTACTACTGTATAATAGAACTTGATTCACATGTCGCAGCCCTAAAATAATTTTCCTGAAGGTATGTCCTTTGCAGATGTTTTTCTCATTGTGTGATAAAATTCTACCGCTATATGTAGCACACTGACTCCTCATGGAAATGTGTATATTTAATTTAAAATGTAAAACATAAATTTTACAGCAATTATATTATTGGATATAAATAAAACAACTTCAATTACTCAAAATTCAAAAACTGCCAGGAATTAAATATTAATAGCAATATGTGAATGTAATTTTCATATTTTAAGGGAACCTACATTAACAAAAATACATTCTACAAATCAAAATTTAAAAAAAAAATTTTAAACATAAAAAAAGTACATTGTCATTAACTTAATTATTCACTGGACGTATACCACTGAAAATCTTAGTTGTGTACCGAGAAATAAACACAACAAACAATCAAATCTCTGTCTCGTCAAATATATTGATTTCATTAATCAAATATTCCAATGCAAAACACATTCAATAAAAAACAAAGTTGACATATGATCTAATTCACACAGATGCTATTTACAATACAATGTTGAACTACCTTAAACACATCAATGAAAATCAGTTTCAACATCAGCTAGAACTAACAAATCAATTACCAAACACATGAAAATGTAAACTGTACCTCACAAGCCAAGGTATGCGACTGAGGCACTTAAAACACTGCCACGAGGAACGTGGTTTCCTTCATGCACATATTTACTTACAAAGCCAGTCAAATGTTAGCCAATTGTTGGTCGCAGGCACCCGGGCGAGTTGAAATTCCTGCTAAGTGTGTACATAGTATAAAAAATGTTTACGAAAAGTAGTTCTATAGGTCCTTTAACTAGATCAGCACGATAACGACAAGAGTTGCCAAGTACGGTGGCAACACTATGAGACTAGCTGCTCTCCCGGCGCAGTGTGCTTTATAAAAGGTCGGTAGTGAGCATGAAATGACTCAAAAGATGCATGATGCACACACACAAAAACTAGGATTTTCAATTTTAAATTAATATGTTATGTAATCTAGTTTAATTTATTTACATTTTTTCATGTGTTATTAAACATGGCAGTAATTTCACTAAATAAAACTTTAGGTCGCTTGTTTACAATGTTTTTTTTTTTTTTTTGGAATGGAGGAGGAAAGTATACACTTATGGGAAATCATAATCTTCGAAAAAAGACAGCCTGTTAAGTGAAAATATTACTTCGTTTAAAAAAGTCTACAATTTATGCTAGTCAGGTTAAAACAGAAAAAAAAAAACCTTTTGGGCATAATTTTCTTTTATAAGGGGTTGGAAATGGGGGTGTTCGGCTGCTGCGCCAACGCTATAGCTGTGTTGTTTGTATCACTAAACACAACCACTGACATCTAATCTGTCAATAAATTTGAGCAGCCGTACCCAAAAACAGTAAAATTTGTAAGCACACACATTTGTTTATATGCATTGTAAAGTTTAACAGTACTTGTGCCAGTCAGCACTCAACATTCTGAAAATGTTTCAATATTAAATTAACAAACTGGTCCTTTTTACATGCACTCACTGAGATAATGACTATGGAAACTGCCACAAAGAGCAATGACTGTGAGGAACTTATGACAAGATAGTTTCACTCAGAGGATACTATGCTGTGAAGCTACGGCAGTGCATCATGTAGTGGCTCTCAAAAAGTAGCGTGCTGCTCCTTTGCGTGGCGTGAACGGGATGTGCAACCGACCGCCTGTCTCGTTCACCTTCTGCCAGCAACTGCAGGTGAGACTCTTGCGCAGCATCACATCTGTGTACAGTCGTCCCTGCAGGTGGTCCATCTCGTGCTGCACTATGCGTGCTGCCCAGCCAGATGCCTGCCACGACACTGCACGCCCTGCCTCGTCCAACCCTGTACCACACCACGTCACACCCACATACAACCACGTATTGTGCCGCTCGTAGACCACCCTCTATTAATGCTCCCCCCAGGGCACTTGCCTAACCCACCCTGCCATACCATGCTGCAACTTCTTGTACACTCCTCCTCTGATTCACAACTATTCAGAATCAGGCAAAACTGTTGGAAATTGTGGGAAAATTGCATAATGTATGCATCATGTGAGATCAAAGAAATCACAAGAGACATGCATGTGTATGAAACAGAATCAGTTAAAATACAATAATCTGTACACAACGCCACAAGTACGTACTTACAGCATTTTACAATTTAATTTAGGCCTACTACCATCTAACATATCTAATGTCTGCGACGAGCATTACACATCAACTTCTATAAATCCAGCATTATTAATAACGTTCAGCATAACAAGTTTGAACTCTTGCAGGTTTTAAAGTATTATTGTAGCATTTTTTCTATTCTCTATTACCATATTTACCCATGTACCACCCAAAATTTTTTCTCTAAAACAAAACTGAAAATTTGGGGTGTGGATTACACACGGAAAATCAAGGTTTTTAGACAAATAGGACCTGGGAAAGTTGGGTTTATCGTATACAGACTGCTGGAATAACGGAAAAATAACCAAGTCTAGATACTGAGTCACTGTTCCACCAGAAAACCTCGCAGCAAAGTGCACGCTCTAAGTACGACAACTGCTGAAAGAGTGCAGTACATGCTGCTGCAGAGCATTCACAACTCGCATTCCATGCAACAGCGCGCCTACACGCCATCTTCACGCTTTTACAGTCTTACATGGAGGCGGGTGGTACATGAGTAAACATGACACAGTGACAGTATATAGGTATTTTTTTATATTATAGTTTCAATAATTTGATGTGGTTTTTTAAGCCATATCTATTTTAAACCTTACATAAAATCCAGTATGATCTGCCGCAGCCAGGTTAACTACTAGTAACACCCCCCTCAGACTAATACTACATATCAGAGGACATTGACAACTGAATGAATGGTTGTGGTTAATAAAAAGAAAGTGTATTCCTAAAGCCTAGTTTACACCGAAAAAATAGCAGCAACATGTTAATAACAAAAATGTTGATAACAAAATGTGTTTAACAACACATGGTCTAGCAATGTTTCCAACAAATTTGCTGGAAACATTGTGGATAACATAAATGTTGCTAACATTCTGCAGGCTAGTTTACACCGACAAAATAGCAGTAATGTGCTAACATGTTAGCAACATAGTGTATACATGTTAGCAACATAGTGTCTACATGTTAGCAACATGCTGATGACATGTTGCGAACATTAATGCTAAAATGGCTTCACAGGAAGATGTAGAAATAGCTGCAGCATGTTTATTTTGATCGGGGCAGTGAACAACCAAAGTAAAAGGCAAAAGCGGTTATGGGTTAGGACATACCTTCAAAAAAGAAGTCATCATAGTGGACGAAAGACTCTGCAAGACCTAAAAAAGGATGAATTCAATGATAAAGGGTGATTTGAAATGTGACAGTTTTAGAGGATTTGTCAGAATGTCAAGTAGTGATTTTGAACATTTAATGCTGTCCCAGAAGCTAGCATTAAAGATAGGGTGAAAGTGGATTTGTAGCAAACACAACCTAAGAAAGATAGAAGTGTGAAATAAACTGCAAATTCAAGATATTTACAACACGATTCCGGCTACAGAGGTAACATTTTGTTTTTTGAAGGCAATCTATTTTTTCCCTATTTTTCAAAGTTATAAGAACCTCATAACTAACAGGCTATTAGATGTACGTAACATTCGTTTCAATTGCTACTTTTATCAAGAAAAATGCATAAGTAAAGTCCGCGAGGGTATATATGTAGCTTTAACACTGTGTAAACTATAAGAAAAATAAAAAATTGTCGAGGTCATTGCGGCCGGCGTGGCTGAGAAGCTGTGTGGGCAGACACTCATGTGGAGTCGGATGGAGATGAGTCACCCCGCACAGGGTTGTCATATCTACAGCAATCATTCAACACGCGTGCCCTGCGCCCGCTCGGTCCGTGCAAAGTTTCTCCGAGGAAAATACTTTCTGGCAAACAACATGAAGAAAAACAAGTCTAACAAACAACACCCTTCTATATCTGCAAAGAGGAAATCTGTGAGGAAGAAGATGGGTTGAGTTCGTGCTGCAAAAAGGTCGAACTATGACAGTTTATTGAAGTGATATGTGCTAAGAAATTGTAAGTCTGCTTATTGAACTGTCTCACAGAAAGTAATCTCTTTATTCAGTGATATTAATGATTATTCTTTTGAGCTTGGCCGTTCAAAACCTCATCAGTCACATACCAAATGGTTGACTAATATCTTGATTTTTAATCTACATTTACATAGTAGATACGGAAAATATTGGTAGCTAAACAGCTAATGTAATAGAACCGATGAGAATGAATTATGTGACTTTAGAGCAGTGCCGGAATGTAAGAAAATAAATTGGAGATCTTCGAGAAAATCCGCCAACCAACGTCATCGCCTGTCATGGTTCCCACATGCGAAAAATTGGGGTTTACTCGCTGGGAATCGAACCTGGATTTGGATCGCCGTGGTGGGAAATAAAGAGATTTTGGCAGCTCGTAAGCAATATAACTAAGAGACAAAGATGGTTAATGATGTGAATATGGATCAGCGCCAGAATGTAAACATCATCCCCCCATCCCCGAGCGATAATGTGTGTAGTAGCAAGCACTGTCTAGATTGCTGGTTATCTGTGGCCTTGGTACCAACTGATCAATAGAGACAATCAGCTGATTTCACATTACTTCTACTAATAAACATAAAGAGCTACAGTTCACAACACCAAACCCATGCCCAGTTTCATGATAATAAAGAAGGTAAACTTTACAGAGAAAAACCGGACTCCGTTTATACGTATTTTGTATTTTTATATTTTCTTAAAAATAATAACGAGAAAATACAATGAGACATTACTACCTACTGAACGTAAAAAATTAAATAACTTTCCATAGACTATTAATCAATTACACGAAAACACCAACGTGATCACGTTATAATAATCAGTCAATGTATTAATTCCATAATATTCACGTGATTAAAAGAAACATTAAAATTAAACCGTCCAATTAGAGGTGATACACATGAACGGCTCCAGAGTCAACAAAATGTACAACAAGTTTATTATGGAGTATCAACTTGACGCGTGTCCAAACACGCCCCCTTTACCCTAGTCCGTCCGCCGCACTGCCGAAGACTCCCGAGAAAAACCTCGCCACTAGCGTCAAGGAGGGTGGGAATATGTGCGCCGTTTTCCCTACAGAAATTAGTGTGTGTTAATTGCTGGAGTGATTTCTTTTTCTCATCAAGTTTAGTCTGTTTTATGTGTTCAGTGCTTCATGTTGTTGGAATATTTATGTTGGTCTTACCTCTTTAACACATCGCTACGTAGGTTAAATAAACACAACAGTGTCCTGGACACACGTAAAAACTGTTTAATTACTGTTCTTTTAATGATCAAGTGTTTCGTAATATGTATTTTCAAGTTCGTTGTGCGGCCATTATTGCCCCATATCGGCAACGTCATGTTCTTTGTGTATCACTCCGCCGATAAACAGTTCTGTTGGAAACACTATATATCAAAGGGACATTCATGGGAAGGCCAGTACTCTATAATAATTTGTTCATTTTTGTTTATGATAATTTGCCTTCCCCAACAGTGTGTTCATGTCTGTAATGGAATGTCCCGCGTCGGAACTATTTCCTGGGGATCTAGTTGCGACGCGGGTCGGCCATTGAAGCCAGTCTGACTCGTGGCGCGTAGGAGAGCAGACGTTTGTCACCCCGGATCCTTCATCTTTGTTGCTGCCTCCATTCTTTAGTGTCTATAGTTAAGTATTTAATACCGGAACCTTGTTTGTTTGTTCACAGACCCGGGAGCCTCCACCCCTGTCGACTATCGCACCCAGGGGCTTCGCTTCTCTTAAGTGTTTTTCGGGCTCAAGCCATTTCTTCAGCTTAACCCACTGGGGGGGTTTGTACCCCAGGACTGCTTCACTGGCATGCCTTAAGCTTTGTTGGTTTTCTGTTCAGTATTTTCTATGGTGAGTAAACATCAGCAATCGTCACCCAGTTTTTCATTGTGTTACTCACCCAGTTACCTAAGTTAATTACCCTGAAGTGTGTCGGGGCGTGGAGACTGGCCCTAAAACAAGCCTCCGAAGACCGTCAAGAGGGTGCTGAAATCGCCTGTCTGGTAAGTAGCCTGCCCCATTGGTCGTCGGCCCGTTGACCCTGAGGTCCACAACACTATTGTGTCGGAGGGTTTTCCCCGCGGCTACCTGCCGCACCCTTCTACCTACTATCCCTTTTCTCAGCTCTCCCTGCTAGCCGGCCCAACCCCTGTTTCCATAGCACCCATATCCTGTCCGACGCATCCACCGCGTCATTCATTTTATCCTCCATCCTCATGGACGTGTCAAACTGGAATGAAGGGCGAGAGAAACAGAGTATCACCGTCAAAACTTGTCAATTAAATACATTGTCCAAGCATAATTCCCACATGCGTAAATATTACAGGTTTATTCAGGTATCTAACCGGAATGATACTGACAACAGATTAACACTCTAGCCCCTGGACCACTACGGCTCCATTAATTTTTAAAGCGTGTCCTGTGTGATAAACTAATGGTTATAAACTAAACAAGTAATGGAGCATCTTCTGTTTCCGATTTGTTTAACTGCATTGACTGTATTAGTAACTCATAAGTTCTTAAGCATCTGTTTCCAAAAGTGCTGCCAAACGTTATCGCTGTTGAGAATCTTATATACATTTTGTTAACATTTCATAAGTTAACACATTTATAACTTCATTCAAAGTTATTGTGGCCCCAACTTAACTTTTGCAATTTTTGACATCGGCAGGCAATCATAACTCAGTCATTTATATTGAAAAAGTATGGTCATATTTGAACTTGGTATAAATTGTGACATGTCCATTCATACAGATCAACTTTTCTCTGGGATCTCTCGTTCCCCCAGCCCTTCCATTCCGGCGTTTATCCACTCACCAGCGCTGAAGATCTACATGTTAAGCGCTGACCAAAATCTTTCACTCACTCACTCAATAAGGTCAAAAGGGGGAAAAAAATTTGATGTCAAATGTATATAAAAATAACACAAATAATTATAAATGAACTTTTTCTTGTTGTTGCTACACCTGTTGAGGACATACAGGTCCGGCGCGGGGCCGGACGCTGCACCAACCCAAGTGCTCATTTAGTGAATCGACTCCTCTGGTCATACCATCTGGCGGCCAGCCGGATCACTGGACGTCCGCGCGACCATGACGGGCGAACCCACCGCGGGATGCACTGTCTGCCTGTCCGGGCCTTTGACCGGCACCCAACGGGTCGCGACGTTTCTACTAGGGAGGAAGTGCACTGCTCCAGGCTCCAGAGCGATACGCCATCCCGTCGAGTGAACGCCGGGAACGACACCGGAAGCGAGGTTAATCGCCATGAGCGACCGGCGCCCTCTGGCAGGGAGCGGCTTGGACTATACCGGACCATACAGTTGAATCCAATCCCTTTCGAATTCAGGATGTCCAACAAACTCTGACAGGTGCAAAAATTAGTTGAAATTGTAGAGAACACATTGTGCCTAAATTTAATAATACGGAAGAAACAGCTTTTGTAAAATGAATTTTAAACTTGTATTTTTACAAAATATCTGAAAGTAAATAACACAAAGTAACATAAATAACACAAAGTAACAAAAGTCTGAACATTTCTTTATCATACTGACGATCCAGTACGTACCGGCCTTTCACGTTCAAAACATACATGAAGTTACTACTGCAGCAATAGTATTGTGAGCTCATTAACATAATTATGGTACATGTTGTTTACAGTGAAGGTCCATCATATAATATCTGCCAAGAGCTCACATGTACGCAGTCTAGGCTCCGTACTACTGGGACGAACTTCCAATTGTGATTGGAATGAAAACGATAGGTCCTAGACAGTTGCAAAAACAGGACCATTTTTGTTAGATATGCCATATTATTCAATAAACCTTTTTTTGTAGAGCGCATAGAAAAATATGAGAATTTTTGGGAAGGAAATATGTTGCCACTGCTCCGTCGGTTTTATCTGGAATGTATGCTTCCAGAAATAGTAGATGGAAGGATTCCTAGAAAACATTCTGCCAAGGAGCCTGCTTAAATACTGCAAGCTAGAGAAAAAATTAATTGCAATAATGAGAGGAAGCTGCTAGCTTAAAAAGTTTTTACCTTGTTTTTTTATACATGAATTGTCAATGGAAATCTATTATATTTTTATTAAGAGGGTGTGGTACATACTTCAACGCTAAAATCATTAATCTGTAACTGTAGGTTTCTTGTAGCCAATTTGCGAAAGTTAAATAATAGAAATCATAGGCAATAGTTTTAGCCAACGTTTTAAACAAAACTGTTTCCAGCGTTACGAACTTCTGAGGCACAATCTCTGACACCGGAACCTCGTGCATTTAACTGCAGCGTAGGAGATAACGCGTAATGAATTAGTAATTCCGGATAACTATTTACTCATAAAGTTGGCAAATACCATTATCTAGGACTGTCATTGAGTATTTTATCCACATTGGCTTCGAAAAAAGCATAGAAATCAAGTGATGATTTTAGCATTTACTTATCTACTACGCGCTCTTAAGTAAGACAACTTTGTCTGTGATTACAGTACAATAATATTACTAACATGTTAAACGAAATTTGCTGTCTGCAGCCGACATGTTTTACGAATCAATTTCTGGTGAGCAAGAGACTATGTGTTCCTATTTATTTCAGATCCATGATTGATAGAAGCTCACACTGATTACTTCAGAATTAGCTCAGGATGCGTTAAAAGTATAACAGAAAGTAAATTAATTCGCAAATCATTCGGCCATAAATGGTTGCGTTTGTGTAGTATAAAACAATTTTTTTTTCCAGGAAATGTGTATAGAAGTACGCAAAGAAATACTATCAATTTAAAACTATGTTGTTGAACAATTAGTACATTGTATTTAATTCCATTTTGTTTGTTCGTTGGTTGTGTGGTATTTGATAGTTAAGTTTTGCTCTTTAAAAAAGACTTTTTCTAGGAGGTGCACGCTGTGAGCATAAATATCAGTCCTAAATGTAATAAAAGAAACATTCAAAGCCTATATACATTTTGTGTTCATAACGAGTAAACCTTTTTTCCGCTCATTAAATTATTTTTTTATTTTTTACATAGGGCAAATGCTGAGTGAAATAATATTTTCACAAAAATTATTTTCGTTTTAATGTCATATTTGTCACATATTTATTTGCAGTTTTGTTGTATGGCTAACTAGTTTCGTAAAGAAATTTCGAGCTGTTGTCTGATATTGCCTCTATTGTTTAAAGTGTTTGTGTTCCTTCCTGTTTAATTTCCACGAGTGTAACTACTATTGAAAGGTGACCAACCATGCACTGAAAAATTGAAAATGCTGTAAATACTGTTAACACATTTAAAAATTTAATTCTTTTTCTATAGTATGTAATGTCTTCAATGACATTATTTCATGTGCCATTATAGAACAATTTATAAGCAGTTATATTTATAATTATGCCAAATCTGAATAAAACATTTTTTTAAAACCCATAAAATACATTTCTCACCTAGATCTAGTGCCAGTAAAATTGTGACTCGATGGTAACAGCACAGCAGCATTGACAATGAAGTCGTTGCTACAAGCATATTCATTCTTAAACGTAGGATAGAATAAATGCATTGAGGTGGTTACACTGGAATTAAATGACTTTTTTCTAAACAAATAACTGCGCAAAGATGAATTCAGGAGGACCCTGGTTCGATACCCGGCTACGGCCATCCTGATTTCAGTTTTCCATGGTTTCCCTAAATCGCTGCAGGCTTATGTTCTAGGATGATTTTGTTACTGAAGATATAGTTCATTCCTCTCCCAGCTCCTGCCATTGTACAAAGTTGTGTCTCACCGTCTCTAACGACCTCACTGTCGACAAGACATAAAGCCCATTTACTTTACCTTTAGATGAATGAAATA
>PNEQ01002679.1:0-18536 GCA_003012365.1 Medauroidea extradentata | reverse complement strand
TATTTCATTCATCTAAAGGTAAAGTAAATGGGCTTTATGTCTTGTCGACAGTGAGGTCGTTAGAGACGGTGAGACACAACTTTGTACAATGGCAGGAGCTGGGAGAGGAATGAACTATATCTTCAGTAACAAAATCATCCTAGAACATAAGCCTGCAGCGATTTAGGGAAACCATGGAAAACTGAAATCAGGATGGCCGGAGCCGGGTATCGAACCAGGGTCCTCCTGAATTCATCTTTGCGCAGTTATTTGTTTAGAAAAAAGTCATTTAATTCCAGTGTAACCACCTCAATGCATTTATTCTATCCTACGTTTAAGAATGAATATGCTTGTAGCAACGACTTCATTGTCAATGCTGCTGTGCTGTTACCATCGAGTCACAATTTTACTGGCACTAGATCTAGGTGAGAAATGTATTTTATGGGTTTTAAAAAAATGTTTTATTCAGATTTGGCATAATTATAAATATAACTGCTTATAAATTGTTCTATAATGGCACATGAAATAATGTCATTGAAGACATTACATATCAATATCACTATAGAAAAAGAATTAAATTTTTAAATGTGTTTACAGTATTTACAGCATTTTCAATTTTTCAGTGCATGGTTGGTCACCTTTCAATAGTATTTACACTCGTGGAAATGAAGCACAGACAGTTGAGACTACCAACCATGTAGAATCAAATGTCGCACTGCTTGATAGTGCACACAAACAGCTGTTAACTTTTTTAAAAACGTAATTCAGAAACATAGTTTTCATTATGCAGGTGTCAGAACATGTTGCATTATATGTGTTACAACTGTGGCACAAAATTGCATAAAAAAGTCAGCATAAAGTTGAATTAAAAACTTCTGTATGGACTTTATCCTTACTTGACTTCAGCACAAACAAATCAAACCAAAATTTTAAAAGCCGAAAAACTCAGAAAATATAAAAATTATAGACAAATATATCACATTATTTATTCTTAACAAAAAATTAGCAAACTCAAAAACATGTACGGCACAAAATCTATCAATTAAGAAGTAATCACTTGTCACTGAAATACAGTATTCTTCTCTTGAAAAGTTTCAGAATGAAGAAATACATTAATTTTTCAAATGAGGAATACTTACCAACAAAGTAAAAGTACTCAGGCTTATTAAGTAGAAGTAGTTCTAAAGTGTGGACTTCCTTAAGAGCATTATAAAAAATTTCAAGGAAAAAAAGGAGGGTGAGAGAGAGGAGGAACTGTCAATAAATGTTGTGCAATGGGATTCGAGACACTGAAAAAAAACACACCTGAGACGACAACTTTGCGGTATCTGGGCACGTCTGCATAGAACCCTCTGACACTCTCACATGCCTCTGGGAAGACAACCTTCTCATAGTCGACAATCTTCAACTCAGGGTTGATGAACACCTGCCAGACACACAAGCAACCTTCGCAATTCTTGACTGTTCACAACTGTCTATCAAACTTGCCCAGTCTGTAGTCTGACATACAATACCAATGCAAAAGTTAAAGGTACAAAATTTTTGCAGAGTGTAATAATAGGCATTTGAAAAAATTCACTAAAGTCTCTAGAAAAGTTTCACATTGTTTATTCCCAAAATGAAAACATTCTTACAACGCTATCAAGACATTTTTACCAGTCAATTTACATTTATTTGACTTTGTACTTTGGTACAAGAAAATTATGATTAAACTTTAAAGTTTATATTTTTAATTTCTCATCTTATTAACTGGAAAATTAACTATATTACTGTAATGAAGTTTCTGTTAACATGGTTATACTGTGCTATTGTAAACACAATCTTTAAACTGAAATACTGTACAATCAAGTGACAGGTGAAAGTAGTAATGCTAGCTATTTATAAGCAGTTCGGGATAAAGGGAACACTAAAAATAGCCCTGCTAAATCTCAATTTTCAGCCAATTCGTTATCTTCCAGCCCATAACAGTTAACAATGGGAAACGTCTAACCACTTTGGACATGTCACTTGATGTTTGCACGTGTAAGATAAATATTGTGCAGTCTGTATGAACATAAATAGTTTGATAAAAAAGTTTATTAATTAAATAAAACACAAATATGGCAATTTCAGTTGATTTTATTTCAATATTGTTGTATTAAAAGAGGAAAATACACTAAACTACATTCGACAATTCACAGCCAACCATACAAGGAGATAACAATTGTTAATGTTGAATTATAAGCAGTAACGGCTGGTGAATGTTTCAAAGGTAAAATCTGTAATGTTCACTGTTGTGAATGTTTGTCATTACATTGTAAGGTTGCATAAGGTTAGAAGTATGTAAGTTGTGACAGCTAGTCTTGGAATGAGAGGTAACTCGGTATTCTATTGTAAAGTAAATATGTAACAGGAATAAAGAGATTACAACAAACGAAACATGACGCAGTCGGCAAGGCCGCATAGGATTTACGTCCCGGATTTGTTCAATAACATGATAGGGTAAAAGTATTACATAAGTAGACAATTGCATCTTGTGGAATTATGCGAGGACGAGAGTACGAGACGGCTCGAGTGTTTCAAAACAATGGCGGATGCAAATAGACCAAGCAGTTTGGACCTAACAGGAAATGTTAGCGAAAACTGGAGGAAGTTCAAACAAAACTTCGAAATTTACATGGTGGCGTCAGGGAAGTCAGACATGCTGACCGCAGTTAAAGCAGCTATTCTTTTAAACCTTGTAGGAGAAGATGCAGTCAAAGTTTTCCACACTTTTCAACTCACGGACGAAGATTGCACGGATTACAAAAAGGTACTTGGAATCATTTGAGCCTTACTGTAAACCCAGAAAAAATGTTCCTTGTGAGAGGTTTTCGCTATATTCTAGGAAGTAAAAAGAGAGTGAACCACTCCAGTTGTTTGTAAACGACTTAAGAAAGTTAGTGTGGAGTTGTGAGTTTGGTGAACAATCAGATGCGATAGTAAGGGACTGCATTCTTATGGGTGAGAGACACTGCCTTGCAGCAAGAAATGCTTAGAACGAACAACCTAACCTTACAAAAAGCATGCGGGTTAGGCAAATTGGCTGAATCGAGCACACAACAGCTGCAGTGTTTACAAAGTGATCATAAAAAAGAAGGGGTTCACGAAACAACACAGCCAGTGGCGGTAAATATTGCACAGTCCAAAAGTAGTGAAATGAACTCGTCAGGTGCAAAATAAGCAGGATTTCAGTGTCAAGTGTAGACAGTGCAATTTTAGCGACACGAAAGGAAAACGCCCGGAGTTTAGAAAACAGTGTCACAATTATGGGAAACTCAACCATTTTGCTATAATATGCAGACATTCAAGAGGAGTGAGCAAGGTTCAAATGGTGCAGAAACAGGACCCAGATAGCTCAGATGAAGATTATTATGTAGTTAGTGGTATAACTGTATCACCACTGAATCACAAGCATGTTGAATGTGTAAGAACCCAGGAGAGGTCAACAAAGTGGCATGAAAACATCTCAATTGAGGACAAGAAAATAAAGTTCAAGTTGGGCACAGGATCAGAGGTCAACATTTTACCTGTGAAAATGTTTAAAAAAGTTGACAATCAGCTGAAGGTACGGGATACAAAAGAAATATTGGAATGCTATGGAGGATTCAATGTAAAACCAGTAGGAATTGTTAATTTGCGATGTGAAGCAAAGGGAGTTGTAAAATACATGGACTTTAGGATCACAGATGCTGACAGCACTCCAATACTGGGTTTACAGGCATGCGTAGACCTGAACTTAATTAAAAGAGTTCATCTTATTGGCTTAGAGGACAAAACAGTGAAGATTAACAATCAGGAATCTTCTGAACTAGAGTCACCTAATTGCAAGTTCATTCAGGCAAATAATGATGTTTTCACTGGCTTAGGAAAATTTCCAGGCCTGTGCAAAATTAGTGCACATAAGAATGTTAAGCCAAGAGTTGAACCTCCAAGGAAGCAGCCGCAAACCATTGCCATAAAACTGAAAACTACTCTAGAATCCCAGAGGAAGAGAGGAATTATTCAGAAGGTGGAAGAGCCAAACTCATGGGTGCACAACTCAGTCCTAATAGAGAAGCCAAATGGAACAATGAGAGTCTGCATTGATCCACAATATTTGAATCCAACAATCCAAAGAATTCTACCAAATTCCAAAAATTGAACAGTTAACAGAAAAACTTCCGCGAAAAACATACTAATCAGTTTTTGATTTGAAAGATGGGTTTTGGCAAATAGAGCTAGACAGAGAGTCCAGTAACTTGTGTACTTTCTCCATTCCATGGGGTTGTTAAAAATTCCTGCAATTACCTTTCGGCATGTCCTGTGCACCAGAAAAGTTTCAAGAACTTAATGAGCGTGTGTTTGGAGATCTTGATGGTGTTGTTGTGTACTTTGATGACATTTTGGTGGCAGCAGAATCACTGGAAGAACACGATCAAATTGTCGCACAAATCCTAGAAAGAGCAAGAACGGAGAATATAAAATTCAACCCAGTGAAGCTTCAATACAGAGTATCACAGGTCAGATTCATGGGACATGTGTTTTCGAACAGCAAAGATAGACCTGACTCAAATAGTGTGTCCGCAATTCAGCAGTTACCTGATCCTCAAAATAAGAAGGAGCTACAGCGACTACTGGGTATGGTCAATTACCTTCGGCCATTCATACCTCACATGGCAACAGTAACATCACCATTGAGAGAACTCTTAAAATCTGACGTCTCCTGGCAGTGGCTTAAGAGCCACTCAGATTGTGTCGTGAATTTCAAAGTAGCAATACGTAGTGCACCTGCATTAGGGACATTTGATGCTGATAAGCCCATCACTAACCAGTGTGATGCATCGCAAGAAGGTTTAGGATGCTGCCTCCTTCAAAATGGACAACCGATAGTATACACATCTCGAAGTCTAACAGTGACAGAAAAGAACTGGGCACAAAAAGAAAAAAAAAAAAACTATTGGATATAGTTTATGCTACCAACAAATTTCACTATTACATATATGGTCGTGTTGTTAAAATTCTCACAGACCATAAACCCCTGGTAGCTATCATGGACAAACAGGTATCAAAAATAATGTCAACTCGGCTGCAGCGACTGAAACTAAAGTTACTCAAGTATCAACTGGATGTGCAGTACCTTCCTGGGAAGATGATGCACATCACAAACCTGCTGTCTCAGGCCTATGTAAAAAAAGAAACTGAAGATGAAGAAATGTGCGAAATAGTGCATAGTGTTAGTAAGCATATACCCATCAGTGACGTGCTCAAGGAAGAGTTTAGAAAAGAATTGACTGCAGATCCTGTGCTAAGTGAGGTGATGAAACTTGTAAAAAGGCTAATGTGCCCATTCTGGTCTTTTCAGAGTGATCTTTTTCGTGGTAGATGATCTGTTATTTCTAAAAAATTGAGGTTGAATATGCTGAAGGTGATTCATGAAGGCCACTTTGGAGTAAGCAAAACAAAAGCTAGAGTCAGAAGATTATTTTATTGGCCAGGTATGTCTAGAGCTGTAGAGCAGTATGTACTAGGGTGTAGGGTTTGTGAAAAATACAGAGTCACAAATCGAAAAGAACCACTGGTCCCTCATACAATTCCCACACTTCCGTTTAAGAAAGTAGGAGAAGATATAATTGAATTTGGGGGCAAAAGTTATCTAGTGATTTATGATTATTTTTCAAAGTGGCTGAAAATAGTTAAGTAGCATAGTAAGCAGGGTAGTAGTGTCATAACTGCTCTAAAAGGCATATTTTGCACTCATGGCATACCCAAGATAGTGGTGGCTGACAATATGCCTTTTAGTTGTTATGAATGTTTAAACTTTGCTCATGAATTTGATTTTGAAATACATACTTCCAGTCCACTATATGCACAGTCCAATGGAATGGCAGAAAAGGGTGTGCGAAATGCCAAGGGCATATTAAGAAAAAGTGAGTTGGAGGGAACTGGGTATCACTGATGGCATATTGTAGTTCACCATTGTCAGGTATGGAGGTGTCACCATCAGAACTGTTGATGAGCAGGTTAGTTAGGACACAGGTACCTATAACTATGAATAACCTACTTCCTAAGGTCTACCAACATGTAAAATCACAGTTCATTACAAAACAGATGAGATTAAAACAATGTTATGAAAAGAGAGATCAGAGAAAACCTGTTGAATATGTGCAAGGCCAGGCAGTAGTTATGCAGAATGGTAGAGTGTGGAAGCCAGCTATAATTCTGGAGAAACAAAGGGCACCGCGTTCATACCTAGTCAGGAATCGGTCAGGTCAAGTAGTCCGCAGAACTACTAAATATTTAAAACCATCATACAGTTCTGACTTTTCCAAAAAAGTAATATCCTACAACTATGACACTGCAAGTGAGACAGAAGGTATGGAGAAAATAGAGAACAGTAAGAAAACAATCCCAGAAAATCGTAAGAGTAGTGAAAGGGAACAGGAACTCGACACAGAGAGCAGGGAAGGTGTCAGGAATTGTAGGTCACCTGACTTTAGGGGTTTCGAAACTGAGACAAGCCAACCTATGGTAGAGAACAGGAGTGTTGAGTCAACATTTAATACACCTCAGCATGATCTTGGCAACAATAATCCTGGTGAGTCTGTATATATCACCAGAACAAGTAGGAGCAATAGGAAACCTGTAAATTTTCAGTGAAGCTAGTGTATGACATGTAAATAGTAGCTGTGAAAAGAATAGTCAATTTTATTCTAACTTACGGCATGTATTATATTACAAAATTAAGAATAACATAATGTTGCTTAGTTATTTAAGTAGTATCACTGATTTTTTTTAACTGGACTGTTTTATGAAATAATGAATAACAAAATGTTACATATTAATTTCAATTGTATCAATGATTATTTTAAGTTATGACTACGTGTAAGGATAAAACCAAAACAGAAACAGGTCTTAGTATAACCCAGTTCATTGAAAGGGAAGGTGGTGTGAATGTTTGTCATTAGATTGTAAGGTTGCATAAGGTTGGTAGTATGTACGTTGTGACAGCCAGTCTTGGAATGAGTGGTAACTCGATACTGTGTTGTAAAGTAAACATATAACAGGAATAAAGAGATCACAACAAACAAAACATTCACTTTATCCCGAACGACCTACACTGCATGTTCATTCTGGGAAGCCAAAATTTTGCTTCTCATTAAATGTATTTTGTCTATTTCCCTTCAATGTACTATCAAACAACTCAAGAATAAGCAATATTTGGGAATACTTCCTGCTGCCTATTACACTGTGATGAGTAGCTGCTAATAAAGTTGCCGAGCCAGTAGTGAGAAGCCACAAACTACAAACAATTTCATAATGTCAATCAGCAGACTTGGTGGTCTCAGTACACAACAGAATGGTGGGTTGTAGACACAGACAACAGCAAACAGGCATACATACATCATGAAAGCAACAACGCTGTGAAGTATGTGTATCAAAGACAGAGTGGTCGACTCCTTTTTTTTCACAGCGATAGTAGTCTTTCAGTGGATTAGTCTTGTTTTGTATTTGGATTTGCAAGATTTCACAGCTTAATATTGTGTAGTCATTAACGGAATTGTCTGTATTATAGAAGGAAAAATTGAAAATCTAGAGAATGTATATGCAATTTATATTGGAACTCATTTTCAGCCACAAAATTTAGGTTTTCTATGTAGAAATTTACAATAATTTAATTTGTAACATCTACAACACTAGTTTACCATATTAATATAACTTTATATAAATAAATATGAATATTGTAACAGTGCCAAACGGCAAATCTTCGACTAAATTACTACTAGCGCTCAGTGACAAAAAAGGGGTCACTTTCTCTTGCTGGAGAGTGGCCAGGTGCAACTCGGATAGGAAAAACGTGTATTATGTGTCCTTCATGAGTGACAACTTGGAGTGCTAGTGTGAATGAGTGATCCAACATTTATTTATTACTTCCGAGTCCGTGATCGTTGTCGTATTCATTTTCGTTAGGGCGGTTTGTGGTTAGGTAGGTAAATGCATGATTGGTAGGAAACAATTATTTAGACAGTGCAGCAATAAAATAAGGGTCAAATCCAAAAGAAAATTTAATTTATTTGAACTGGACAAGGCGTCCAGCTCTACACGTTTCTGTCAGAAGATATATATTTCTACAAGACGATATAGACTTGCTGTGTTTTGTCCAGATATCTTTGTTTAAAAGCCACGCGCCGTGAGTGAGTGCTCCCGTGGACATGTGATGTACCCCCTCTCCCCCTTTATCATGCTCGCCAGGAGACTTGAACTTCGTGAACCTTCGGCCGTCTTCGGCTGTTCTCGTGCTTTCCCTCCCTTCCACCCCTCTTCCCGACCATCTGCCGGGTGGAGTGAGCTGGCTCGTGGCAGTCGTCGCCCATGCTCCGTATAACGAGATTGGTCCGCTCTTCTCGTGGCCGACATGGCACCTACGGTACTTCCGTCAGTTCTTGGTAAGTTTCAGTTTCACTTGCTTTAATCTGTTTAGTGGTTTCTGTCTTGCATTCGCTTTCCTGTTAATTTCACTTATGTTCGGTGCCGTTTCGGCCGCGAGGGGAACGTTCCTTTTTGTTTTCCAATTCTAGGCCATTCGACTCACCCACAGATAATTGTATTTAATATGAATGATGCCGCATTGCGTTCTTCCGGCGTGTTTGTATCCACGAATTTGTAATTTTCATAATAAATGTATTGCCTTTAACCTTTGTTGTTAAGTAAATTATTAGTGGTTGGTTGCCCCGTCCTTAATTTTAGTGTAGACGGGCTCATATTTGTTTTCCGAGGAATTCTACAGAAATTTAAGGAAGTCTTTCAACATGGCTACGAAAATGTGAATTCTCAGCGGGAAAAATGTAGTATTTTTATTTGGTATATTTCTTGTAACAAGCATAAATGCTGTGGTTGTTTTTTTAAAAGTGGTTAATGCCAAATGTTTTTAATGGTTGTAATATACAGTTTACATGTGACAAGGTTCGTAAACAGGGTGGCTACAAACTGTTGGGAATATAATTCCCTGACTTTTCCCACCCAAATTGAAAATTTTCCCTGACCTAATAAATTTTTTTTAACCCAATTTTATGCTTTATAAAAGAAATCATTTTTTCTTTGTCCAATTCAATGCACTTTGCACATAATACAAGTTTTAATGTACTACTAGTACATATAACATTTATGTTGTTTCTAAACCATTCTTGTAATGGGGCAAGTTGAAAATCAAATAAATACTATGGATAAACGCCATAGCAGCAAACTGTGAGTCAAAGAAAACCAGACAATACATGCAGACAAACAGAAAAGTAAACAACCGAAAGCATCCTTTCGCTTGTCTGCATGTATTATCCGGTTTTGTGTGACAAACCATTTGCTGCAACTATGTATGTCCAAAATACTTCTACGACTTGTAATAATATTTGCATGAAAAATACATGCTTAAGAAAACACTGATTGCATAGTAAACACACCAACAACATATTTTGTGTGCTCTATTTTTGCAAGTATATTAAGTATGCCTATAATAATAAAAAATTTGAACTGAAAGTTACAACTCTTAAGTACATTTTGATGGCAAGAAATTTACAGTAATACCTAACTTATGGCTTCCCACAATCGACAAATTAAAAGGCCTACTACATGAATAAAATATTGGTTTAAAAACTTCTTACCTCAGGAAACACAGATTCATTACATTGTTTACACAATGTAAACAATATACTTTGCGTATTCTAATCCTGCATATTGAAATAAAATAATTAAATCAAAATTACAACAGACAGTTGCAACTAAAGTAATTAATTTAAATTTATGTCAAAAATTCAGAGTAATACAATTGTTACATTGGGAAATTAAATTTACAATTGCATGCAGTACACAACTAAATTATGTGTGGAGAAAATTCTCATCCCATAATAAACATATTTCACGATTACTTACTACCTACAATCTAAAAGCCCAGTACTATACAAGATTACACAAAAAAATTCCTTGGAAAAATTTAATTTTATGAGTATTGTAGAGGCACTCACTGAGAGATCCTGTGAAGTGTGCTTGCCATAAGCATGTAAAGTGCCAGTACTTTAATCAGATTTTATGTAACTCTACAACCTCCTAGCTCCCATCCCCCCCCCTCCAGCCATGTTAAGGTTCTTCCCCCTTGACACCTCAACCATCTTATTCACAAGCAAGCACACACTGTTGCTCTAAAAATGGAATTCCGTCCGCCCTTTCTACCATCCCTTCTTGCCAATAGGCGACTGTGTGTTACAAATTAAAGTTGATGAAAACAACAAGAAAGAAAGAAAACAGCATGGGAGGATGCAAGTGTTTGCTTTCTCATGTTTCATGTTACAAAATATAGTTGTATCATTTAACAAGATGGTAGCTGCTTTTCACACTAACGGAGATTAGCGCACGTAAAAAAAAAAAAAAAAACGCCGACATGTTATCTGTCAGCCTTCGGCATCAGAAGGAAGCATCTGAGGGAGGGGAGGGGGGCCTAAGAGAGAGATGAGAGACGTGCACGTAAAAAAAAAAAAGCCGAAGGCGGCACGTTATCAGCCTTCTGCATCAGCAGGAAGCGTCGAGCAGTATACAACTGAATAGATTGCGGATAAAAGTGGCGTATGTGACGCAGCGGTCCCAGCTACTTATGGCTTTTTTCCCCGGGATTATGGTACAGTGATGTCCGATGAAAGGCACCAGACGCGTCTTCACGTTTACCAGTCCGCGCTGCTCCATTCATGTAGGCCTCATTTCAACTGATTTTAACTATTGCTTTTCGATATCCGAAAAAGGAGATGGGGCGGGGAATTTTCCCTGACCTTTTCAGGCCACTAAAATTCCTTGACTATTCCCGGTTTTCCCACCCTGTCGCCACCCTGTACTAATCCGGTGTTGCGTTTAGTATTTTTGTAACTCAGGTGAAATATTTTAACATGTTTTGCCAAAAGTCGGCTAACTATTTGCAAATCCTTTATGCCTCATACGTAAAATGTTCAGTGTTTGCTAGTCCAGTGTGATGTGACATTCTTACGTTGATTTATTTGAATCAACAATTTTACGAACTGCATGCAACTGTAACTCGCGTGACATAGTGTTTGTGAATAATAATACATTGCTAGTTTGTTGCCAGATATCAATGTGGATTTCGTCGCATAGCCTCTCGTAAATATATGCAAATATACAAAGAAAGTTTTGTAACTCGTGTGACATGGTACTTGGAAAGTAATTCACGGCTAATGCGTTTCTCAGCATACATGTGGATATTACGTTGTTCAAATGTATGACATTGTTTCATAGTTAATGTGATACTGTATTTGGGAAGTAAATGATTCATTCATTACTATCGTGTTTTCAAATAAATACGCCTTGCTGGAGAGCATACGCCATGTCAAGACCTCTTCCTCTTACACCGTGGTTTCCTTTTAGCGAAGACTGTACCACATGGTTTGAGCTCTTATGTTAAAAAAATGTCTGTGAAACAAGGAACAATAAAAGTGCATGCAGAAAATACTGTAATTACTAAATTTGTTTTGAAATTATATACAGACAGTTGTTGATAAAAAAACAAAGATATGTTTTCTTTAGGAAAAGTCACTACAAGGAAAGAAAGTTAGGCTGTAAGATATGTACGGAAACAGAATTAATTAGGACAGTAAAATCTGGACCAGCTTATAAGCCTCAAGTACTGAAGAATGCCTTTACCTGTTCTGTGGGAAGAACTTGAGTTGATTCTTCAGATGTCTGTGGGCCTACTAGTGTACCACACCTGGATATGTCATGTGAGGGCCGGTTTCACCATTGTTTCATTTAACTTGGTTTAAATTTTAACTGCGTTTAAGAAACTTTCGTTTCACCATGTAAATAATTCAGTTAACTAACTGGGTTTAGCTAAGCAAAGTTATGTGTTGAACTTTTGCAGAATTGTATGTATACAAGGCGGTGGCCAAGATTCTGGTACTAATCTATGCATTACTGTCTCATTATCTTTGGATATTCAGTGCTTATCTTTGGATTTCTAAATGTAAATAAATGCGGAGAATGTTGAGTAAGTCGAGGTTATAAAGGACACATTCGTAATGTTTATTTAATAAGTTATTATGTGTAGTAAAAATAGAGACAGTAGGCATCCCTTTATAGATTAAACCAAGGTACGAAGTTAACCAGATGTAAGGGCTAATATTCAGCCTACAGGCTTGCAATTTGAGACTACATTACATTGGTTTACACATGATGTTAATAATGGATAACACTGGTAGGAACCTCATATTGGCTCTCATGCTTTATGATCATGCTACAGATTTTATTAAAAGGCTGCAACAAAGAAACAAACATTTAAGTGGAAATAATCTTTTTTTTTCTGCTATGATGGAAACACCATATATTGTAGTGTTTGATTTAGATCACTGCTTGATAACCTTTCAGATAGGCGAAAATTCATTGCAAAATAATTATCTTTAAAATCCTCAACAATTTCTCAGTTTTCTCGAAGCCATCGTGGTAGCCTCCAAACATTTACCATTTGAAATCCTACTCATAAAATATAAAATTAAACTTCAGCACCGCCATAATACTTCAAAAAACCTCGGTTGCAAAGGCCTCTATTAGAATTAAGCAACATTTTTCAAGACTCGTCGCATACGGCCCTATAACCTAAAAAACAACACACATGTTGTCATTTAACGCCGCCAATTTGTTACACATAAAACGAGTTTAAGAAGTTAAAAGGCCAAGAATGGGCGTTTAAGTTTTAACTTTAATTAGCTTGATTTCATCGAAGTTTGTGTGTGGTGGGATGCAGTAAAAGAATAATCTCAGTTAACTCAACTTTTAAATCGGTTTATCTTGTAAAAAGATTGTGGTGAAAGCAGCCCTGTGACAAGACTACCATACTAAATCCACAGTTTTACTTTAGCTATCACCAGGCCAGTCTTTCGCTTAGTGTTTAATATATATATCAGGGTGTCCACTGATATACAGTTTTGGAATTCCCTGACTTTTCCCTGTTTTCCAGGTAATATCTGTTAATTTTCCCTGACCTATTATCGGCAAAACTGGTACTTTTTAAGGCCTGCATCGGCCAAATGGTTAGTGTGATTGCTTCACAGTAACTGGTCACTCCTGTATTATGCTTGTGAAAATAGTGGTGGGACTTTGGTGAAATTTTTCAAGGATATTTTTTATCTTAATCCTGGTTAATCCCAATCTTAATCCTGGTTATTCCCAACTTTCTTCACCCTCATCGGTGCTCAAGACCCAAAATGTTAGAAGCTGTGGCTGAATTGGTATCTTTGATTCCATAATTTTACATCAACACAGCATATTTGAAATAAATAGCTTTAATGGAGCAACATTAAAAGAATTGGATACATGCATTTGAATCACAGACTACATACTAAGCGACTCAATATGTTGAATAAATTAAGAAAAACAATTTTATGTCAAAAAAATTAAATCAGGATTCCCAGCAGTGAACGTAATCAGAATTTCTTACAAATTGAATTACTGCGATAACTAAATTATAATAATTTAATTATTCAGTAGTACAAAATGTTTATTTTGGGGTGTTTGGTACAAATTTTCCCTGACCCAAATAAAAATTCCCTGATATTTCCCTGACTTTTCCCTGTAAGATGAAATTCCCTGACTTTTCCCTGTTTTCCAGGTTTTCCCTGTCGGTGGACACCCTGTGTATATATATATATATATATATATATATATATATATATATATTCTTTAAATTTATATTATTGAGCAGTGAGTGTCATTCATTCGTTTTATTTATCACTGTTGTAGTCAACTACATAAAATAGATATTGTAAAGTAACTTTCAAAGGAAATAATGTATTACTAGTGAATTATTTTCTTTCTAGATAAAACATTTCAAGTTTAAATTACAGAATTCAATATTTGTTTATTTCTGTCAAGATTGGTTTGATACTGCTCCTAATTGTAATGTTGGTCCAGTATGTAGAACTTATGGTTCAGAAGATTATGTTTGGTCCCATATTTTCGGTACTTCCTCGTATCATTACATTGGTAAACATGTGTATTTAATGATCACCCAGAAGCCTTACTCTTGCTCTTCGTTTCAATGATGTATTGTTGCGAGCCGCGACTGTCTGGCTGGGCGGTGTAGTACGATACTGTGGTGGCGGAGCAGGGTTGCCAACACCTTAGTTCCAAATTTCCGTACTCGAATGAAAAAATTTCCATATCAACACCAAAAATTTCCGTACAATTTTAAAGCACATAATATTATTTTTCAAATATGTTTTAATGTCAATTTTCCCCCCTTGGAATTTCTTAAAATGTACATTTGTTTGTGATTAAATACAAATGGCCTTTTAAAATCACAGTTCTTAATACAGGTTTGCTAGCAAAAGTACAAGTCCCTTTATTAAAATGTGAAATGTTTTAACACAAACCTAAACAAAGAAATGAAGACAATATTTTCTACACACTGTGTCTGGGTACTAAACTCTATACCAGTTAGTGTAGACCTTGAGTGGTTATTTAGTTATGTTCGAAGGCCACCTCAATACCATCTTCTTCAACACTATCAATGGTTTCCTTACTGTAGTTGTCGACAGTATGTGTGTCATAGGCATGCACAGATATTTTGCTGTACATTGCAGAACTCGGCTCAAACCCTACACAGTCAATACTGACACTTTGCTTAGCAAGTAAAATACCATTTACAGTGGATGTAACTAAACGATTTCTTGCTTTGCACTTTATGTTATTCACTTCACTGAAAACACGTTCACAATCAGCATTTGAATGCAGCAAAGATAACACACTAAGAGCAAATTTGCTGACATTTATGAAAATATGTTTGTCTTCTTCATCTTTCATCTTTGAAATCTTTGCCCAGAGTTTGTCCGGCTGTTTTTCTTCTTTTACATCACTATCAAATTCATAAACAGACATATATCGCTATTCATCATCTAGTTTCTGCAATGACTCTGGAGTTACAATTCGTGGTAAAAGACTTGCAAAGGGCACAAGTGATGGCACTGGGTTGCACAAGGTTGATTCCGGGGATAGTATGTTAACCTGAGAAAGTACTGGATCGTCAAAATCATATCTCTTTTTGATTTGAAGACAGCCTTCTCTCAAAAAGTTTGTGCACCTTTTATGTATTTCATTGCTCATTTCTTGAAAGTCTGGCCGTTTTCTGAGGTCTCGTTTACTCATTTCAGTCATGATCTTCACGCAAAGATACAGCTGACTTACTGGAAGCTGTTTGTTTTCCAGAGAAGGGTCAATTAAATGAATGGGTGTTTTCATTATGTACTATCTCTCCATGTAGCACAGAAGTAACTCTTTATATGATACAGAAACTTTCTCGTGTAGTTTTGTAAGTACTACACTTTCTGACTGAAAGTAAGCATTCAAAATGGTAAACTTGGGCAAAATCCACTCTAAGAAAAGCATATAAATTTTCACTGCTGGATCGTTCAGTTCTCTGATGATGTGTTCTGCTGCTATCAACCTTTCAGCACGACTTATTTCTGCAAAAAACAGCTGTAAAGCTGACCACTGCTCAGTCAAACGCTCGACGACAGCCATAAGAGAAAGCCATCTGGTTTGAGAAGGGTGCAGCATTTTGTGAATGTCTAAATCAAGCATTTTTTGAAATTTTATCAGCTGAGCTTGTCGTTTAGCACTACACTTGAGAAAATTGTACACATTTCGTGCTAAATCTTCACATCTCCGAGGCAGTCGCTTGCAGGCTTCACTTGCGCAAATGTGTAAGGAGTGACAAATACATTTCATGATTACGATTCCAAGGCATTCTTCTTGAAAATGAGAAGAAACAGAATTATGTGAACCCATCATGGTGTTGCAACCATCTGAACCAAAACCAATGGTTTGATGAATATTGATACCTCTACTTTTGTTTGCATGCATTACGGAGTTATACAAACACTCTGCTGTCACTCGACCATCATAAGCTGGATCACATACCTGTACAAACTCAAAAAATCTACTCACAACCATATAGCGAGACGTGTCATAATAACTGATAACAATGCACACATTTTTGACAGATGATATGTAAGTTGATTCATCTATCAAAATACTGAATTTGTTTGTTCTCAGTGACTCACATATGTCGTCTTTGTGTGTAGCACCAATCACATTTCTCGAAACAGCAGTTGCCTTTGTCCTTTTCAACTGAACATTTTAGCAATATTTGAGTCAGGGTAGATGTCCTTCAGCAAGTCAACTTTTGATCTGCAACCCTGAATGCAATATTATGTTTTACAAGAAACCCACTCAGTTTGATTTCTGCCCTTTTAACCGAATTAGGTTTTTCAACAGTTTTAGTCATAAAATTTGTGATAGATTGTTGTGAACCAATGTCTTTCAATTTGTTGATGTGTTTTATCCCACTAGCATGCCGATTAACAGTGGTCAGTTCTGCAGTGAAAGAAACATTACATACCTTGCAACTGCCTCTGTACATATCTTGATCGGACACAAGCCACATTTTGTATTCTGGTAGATTTTCCCACTCTTTTCGATATTTCTGCCTACGATGGGATGTTTTTGTTTTCTTGAAAGAGGAGGCTGCTGCTGATGGTGGTGTTTCATAGCCGTCTTCAGCAGAACATATGTATTTGGCTTAATACAAAGCAAAATAATTGTACTTTATAGCCAGAAACAGTTTTCTCTTTTTAACCTAAATAAATTAAAATCTTGAGATTTAAGTCACAGAGCTTACATCTCGCTGTTATATTGTACTCACAATAAGAACATTTCAATAAACCATATAGCAAAACATATCAGACAAAATTTTAGGTGTTGCAGGAAACTTAAAAATATCATGATAAAATACATTACTGAAATAATAATTGAACGTTAACATGTATTAATGAAATTATTTACATGAATGACACATAACACTGAGTAACTTCTTTTTAGAGCAGACACATTTAAGCATAAATATTCTTTCTGATAGCAACTGCTGATGCATAGACAAAAAGGTTTGGCTGATGTAACCAATACTATTAAAAACAAAGATGTTAATTTTAAAAAAACAGTTGTAAATAAACAAACACAATTTTTTATTTTGATCACATGGTTTTAATGGCCAATATTACTGCTAATAGCCATAACAATTCATAAAACTGTTTTATTAGTTTCACCACTTGCACACACAAGCACCATAACTTCACTTCAGAAAAGGAAACATTAGAAAAATTAAGAAATGGTTATGCATCACAACATCCGACGTCGTACGGATACTCTACATTGAGAAATTTACCTCATTAAAGTTTCCGTAAATTTACCAATAATTCCGTACAATTAGCGAACGGACCGTACAGTTAAAATTTTCCGTACATGCCAAATTAAATAGTGAAAATTCCGTACGTGTACGGAAATTTCCGTACGGTTGGCAACCCTGTGGCGGAGCTAGGACACCCCCTTCCAACTCACTCCTCGGCGCCGTGGCTGTCGGGCAGGGCGGCAGCACTAAAAGGCCTCCTCGGGTGCCGCATGGATTGTATTACTCCATGATAACCACCTGCGCCCAGTATCGGGTAACAGAGAGAAAATATCGTGATCTGGAATGATCCTGTTCCCTCTTTATCTCTCTGGGTGGTGCTTGACATTGAAGCGACATCTTTCCAGGAGGTTGGAGAACAGAGACCCGCCGAGATAATTCGAAAAGAAGGAGGGTGGGGTATATAAGGGGGAGCTGCAGCAGGAGAGAGAGAGTTTTTGCTGGCAGGTGCCTAGTGTGATCTGAAGTGATAGTGACAAGTATTGGATTGCGACGACTGTTCAAGGGCGTCCAGTGAGTAGGACCGCAGCAAGTAGGAGGAAGAAGGTGATTCTAGGCCAGAAAGATTCTGCGGTATTATTTCTTTGGGTCCACCATTGTGAGTGACTAGTAACCTTTCTTAGACAGAGAACTTGTGTAGATGTATTTTTTTTATCCTTTATGTAAATAGTAGTTATTTCTTCTGTTTGCCATTTATTGTGATAAATCTTTATAGACATAGATTTTTTTTGTATATACAGTTGTAAATAAACTAGGTTAGGTTTATTTTCTTTATTTTATCAAAGACCTCCATCCCCAAACGTACCTAGCCCGCAATTTGTAACACTGGTGTCAGAAGTGGGATGGAGGCAATTATTTAAAATTTAATTAAGTGTTTTAAATGGTGTTAAAATTAAATGTAGACGGTTAGATATTTAATCAAAGTTGTTAATTTTTATTAGGTAGGAAATTTTAGGTTATAAGTTTATGTTAACAAGAAAAATGGCTAGTGAGTTAGAGGGTTTGCGAGTACTAATAGAGGGACTGAGTAGCCAAATAGCTAACCAAATAAGTGGTGTGAATACAAAAATTGAGAGTGTTAATGAGAATGTAGACAAGAAAATAGACAGTGTTAATAAGAATGTAGACAAGAAAATAGACAGTGTTAATGAGAATGTAGACAAGAAAATAGACAGTGTTAATGAGAATGTAGACAAGAAGATAGAGGGAATTAGTGAGCTAGTGCATACTAAAATAGAGTATGTGGACAAGAAAATTCAAAGTGTTTCTCAAA
>PNEQ01002677.1:16703-36009 GCA_003012365.1 Medauroidea extradentata | reverse complement strand
ATATATATATATATATATATATATATATATATATATATATATATATATATATATATATATATATATATATATATATATATATATATATATATATATATATATATATATATATATATATATATATATATATATATATATATATATATATATATATATATATATATATATATATATATATATATATATACACATACATACACATATATAATGATAAACAACCAAAAAATAAAAGAAGGTCTAAATACAAAACAAACTAATATGTAAAACTCAGGACATCACAATTAAGACAGCACAGACAATACTTACTGGAATTAGTACAATAATGGACACAAGACAGGATAACAATACGACGTTACAGACAACACACTAGACGACACAACGATGAAGACACAAAAGAACGCAGTAGATATCAAAAGGCCAACTTTTGAAATCTACTTTGTTCTTTTGTGTCTTCATCATTGTGTCGTCTATTGTGTTATCTGTGACATCGTCATTGTTATCCTGTCTTGTGTCCATTATTGTACTCGTTCCAGTATTGACTGTGCTGTTTTAATTGCATGTCCTGAGTTTTACATATTAGTTTGATTTGTATTTTGACTTTTATTTTTTGGTTGTTTATCATTATATATATTTTATTTTTTTCCCTTTATTATTTGTTGTTGCCTAATTCCTTATGGGATCATTCATGTTCTGTAGTTTTTGTTCATGGATCTGTTGACTACAGTCAACTCGGCTTGTTTTCTCTTTTTTCGTATTTCGTTGCTTGTTTTTATTAGTCTCTTTCTTCTAAGAGTTCTGGGACGACATAATATTGCAAAGGCATATGTCCACAATAATACAGTTTGTCATATTTAATGCTAATTCTGCCCAGTTGAACAGTTTCAACCAGTGTAAATTATAGAAGGCACTGTGTGAATGCTGCCTTGGAACGTAATTTCAAAAAGGTTTGCGCGTAATGACTTTGCTCATAGTATCTACAGAATAGTGCCAACGATCTCGACAAGAAATCTGAAAGAAAATAAGAAAATAAGGGGGGAATCACATGAGAAAGCATTTCCACATGATTTTTTCATTTGTACATTTTTTTTTTGTTGAATGTCTACTACAAATAATGCATGGAAACATGTGCTGAAACACCATTTTTATTACCCTTGCAAACAAGCATTTGTGAATTGAATACGCTCAAATTTTTTTGACAACATGATACAAAATAACTGTGTATACGTAATCGTAATCAGCTTATGGAAGTTGTATTTTACTAACATAATAGCATTTGTTCGCAGGGGGCTAAAATTAGTATAACAATTAAGAACTTTTGCAACTGTATTGAGTGAATGTTTTGTTTTTGAGAATAGAGAAGAATAAGTTTATGCAATGTCAGAATATTCAGAACAATGGTAAAAAAACACACAAATTTACTTCACTATTAACAATCTGTAATTACTATTTCATGTACTGCTAATCCGATATAAAGTATGTGTATCTGTAAATGTATGTGCACACATGAAGTTCACATAAATAGGCTACATATTAATTTTAAGATAAAGCCTTTAATAGATAAAGATTTTCTTAAATAAGATATTGTGTGAATGGGACTAATAATTGCTTGAACGTGTATAAGTTACTTTTAACTAAGTCTGACCCATATTTTGTGTTTGATTTATTATTTTCTTAAGTACACATGCAAAAAAAAATATTTTGTGGGTATTTCCCTGTTAAATTTGTTTTGTGGCCACCACCAAATAATTTTGTAGTTACTACTAAATAATTTTTCAAGGAAAACATCCTACAAAATGTTTCTTTCAGTGCACTTCATTATGTAGATATAGGTTGAAAAATGTTTATTTAATATGAAGTACATCATTTTTAATTGAAAATATATTGTATTACTGTTAACATTATTGCTATACTTCATTGTTACTGTAACTAAACCGTATGTAACATTGTACTTGCACTTGGACTAGCTGTTTGTATTTATGTTCTCAGTTTTGGCTAGAAATAAAAAAATGTGTTTAAAATGTTCACGTAAGCTTTTATTTAAGGCAGCAATTTATTTCTAGACACACATGTGATTTCACTATTGGCAGCATTTCTTTTTATGAAACTAAACTGCAAAATAAGAGTACACTTATTACAGACATATTTCTACTGCAATAATAAATAGCAATATATTTACTTTAACAACTGTATACTACCCGCAGTAGTGTGAAGCTAGATGTATCCAGTACAAGTCCATGATAAAGTGTATATGACATGCCAGTGTACTGAATATAAAGAAACTAAAAGGGAGGACATGATTACATAATTATTAGTTACATAATGCAGTGCATAGTAAACTGCTGAGCCTTCCTGTCACACGTAACGTTTTTCAGGATAATACCATCTGATATGATAATCTGTAAATATTTAGCATTTTGGTTACAGTAGTGTGTGATTATATAACAGTTCGGTAACAACTATTTTAGTCACATAACAGTAAAAAAAATTTTAATACATTTGTATGGTGTTTACTAATTATTGGCAAAAGCTTAACATTAATACCTGAAACACGTGTTTACAAACCAGAGCTCTGTGTCTCTGCACTAACACGTACATTAAACATCACCTTGAAAAGTTGAGTTTCTTCACTTTCAGGTGACATTTTTATGAACAACAAAAGAAATTTCAATTAATTATTTAAATAATGTATAATTATGTGTAGTGGAGTTCTACTACGACTATAACTCGTTAGTCCAGTACCTTGAATGTAGCGGAGATTTTGTGTTTGGTTTCTAAATGTCAGTTCCTATGGCTCTGTCCTTCTTCCCTGATTTTACCATTTTCATCTCGTACTAGATAGGTCATACCAGCGCACAAACAGAATATTTTGGGTATGCATGTCTTCAAACTACCCTTTTTTTTTAATTTTTTGGAAACTGTAGGCATCCCTTTTCTTTGTTTACAAATAGTACTACATGCATTGGCTTTTTCTCAAGAAGAAACTGAAAAAATTGTGGGCTGGTATACCAGTTGTCCACGAAAGTTGTGACCACTATCAGGGAATGGTTCCATCATTGTTGTAACCACTGACCCTGAAATATCCAGTGTCTCTACAAGAGAAATGTGTGTTCTTTGGCCAATATAAATAAATATGTCGATGATGAATCCAGTTCCGCAGTCGCACAAAACGAACAGTTTTATGTCAAATCTGTGCCTTTAACAGAGAATGTACTGCTGAAATGACAATCTGCCTTTGAATAGTACCAGCTCCTCATCAATTATCAGATTCTGAAATTGATAAAAAAACCTCTTTTATATTTCTTCTGAGATCATTAAAAACCATTTGAATTTTTAACAATCCATCGCCAGCAGGCTGCAATTTGTTGGAACAAAAATGCAGAAATTTGTCATGCAACATGGTATTACAAAATACTGGAGTGTGGATGAGAAGATCTGTGCTCCAGTACTCCTTGACTGACAGCTTTTACTGTCTTGTTAACAACACTGAAACTGTAAGGAAAACATATATTTCTTCCCAGTTGGTATCACTCTATGGTTTTTATTTGCATGTCCCCTGTTAATTCACATTTGGAATTTTTTCATTGGCATAACAATTCGTTTCAGCAGCTACTTTTCCCAACATGTCTGGTGGAAAAAATAACTGAGAATTATTGACAGCAAGAATCTTCTGCGATATCATCAACTAACAATCCAGATATAAGGTCGTCAAAATTATGAACAGTTAGCTAAACGTTACCTTGTTTCCATGTGAACATATTCTGTCCAGCAGCCCACCAACTGGTCATGTAGTTACCAGCTTCATCAACATCCATTTTATGTTCTGAAACTCTCACTAGTCTCACTTTTACTTGGCAAAGTATCACTTTATCTTCATTTACACTTTCATCATTCACGTAAACTTCTGCAAGGCTTGTTTTGTTTCAATGCAATGTCCGACTAATTAAAACACAAATATTATACACTTATTTAACACGTGAACTTGTTTATTGATTTCCTACATAGTCATAAAATAATCAACTGCATTGTCAAAGTGTTTTACGCCACTGATAAATGCGACAGCAGTAAATAAATTTGTACAAAGACGGTATAAATGAGTCGCAACCAATGTATACTTTGAACATGCCGTAGAAAATAAAAAATTTAAAACGGTTATAACAGTGGTGTAAATATATGTTCGGAACCCATCCCGGCTGCACCAACCGCATTCCGAAAATTCTCGGGTCCCGATTTTGTGACATGCACAACAGAATATAAATATGTTCAGGATCCGACCTGAAAAGTTTTAAACCAACTCTACTCTTTCTTACGTTATCTGAACACCGTAGCAAACACTAGCCTCTCTAAACTAATACTGGCAGCAGATTGCACTAACTTCTGATAAGAAATTCCCATAGTCAAACATTTCATTACATACATAGATAATGAGGAGGCAAACAATAAATTATATTTAATGGACAAAAAAATTTGCAAAAACTTCTGAAAAATAATGTCCACACACCAGCTGAGTCCCTGGCAGGTACGCTTTTTTCATCCGTGAAAATATCAATATAAATAATATGAGGCAGTTAGCATGACAATTCACATATTACACGTAATAATGTCGTAAGTTAGGATGAGTTTGCTATTGTGTTACTGTAGTGTACATGACATTTAGTAGGACAAAAAATGCATACATGCGAGGAACTCAGGGCTGGCGTACAGATAGTACGCCCAATTTTTATAAAGTTGTCCCTTTCATGTTGGTTGTTTGTAAAATACCCTTAAAACTGTGATTCAATAGTGATTTTCAATCCCTACAAACACTCAAAACAAATACTCAATTTTTTTCCACATTTTCATTCTTGAAACAATATTTTCCATATCTCAACAGGCAAAAACTATTTTAGTCGAACAGCAAAAGGTGACGGAACCCAACCAAATAAGATTTAACACGTTAACTACCTTACCTTGTTCTTGCCAGGACTAAGAGATATACAGCATCATTAAGGCTAGGTAATACTATTACAGCAGAAATTATTTTATTTGGAACCGAGAAGAGTGGGATGAATTTAGTTTTGATGACTTTCAAGAGACAATATGATTACTGTAATACCTTTCGTGGAGAACCAAGCCTTTAGCAATTTGATACAGCTCTATCTAAATATTGTGTAACTTTTAATACCAATACCAAATAAGTCTACAGAAATTCAGTAATTAAATACAAAGTGATTTTTTCCATCACAGCTAAAGTTTCATTATTATTACCATCACAAATACAAATAACAGGGGAAATATTTTAAAAAATACAATTTTATATACAATAGTTCACATTATATAGTAAATCCCGCCCCAAATCGACACAGTAAGGTAAGTGGACTTTATGTCTCATAGACAGCGAGGATTAGAGACAGTGGCACAACTTGATACAATGACAAGAAATGGGAGAGGAGTCCGCAATAGGCTATGTTAAGGAACCTTCCAAGCATTTGCCTGGAGCAATTTTGGGAAACCATGGAAAACCAAAATCAGGAAGGTCAGAGCCGGGTATCGAATCCGGGTCCTTCTAAACGTGAGTCCAACATGTTACTGTTGCGTCACCATACTTAGTCCCTGTAAATTTTTCAACTCTTCATTACATACTTATTTTGTAAGGAAAATTATTTTTCCTTGAGAAAGTACTAAATATTTAAGTTGTCTTATGTTAAGTTACAAAAAGTAGACTAAACTTCATTTCAAGCAAAGTAAAAAATGTTTATTTTCACTGGAATAACTAAAATTTAATTGTCGCTTATTTATTTTGCATACATGCTTAAATGCATCACATGCTATGCATTTTCTTGCAATAGCTTCGCAAACCAAGCAAAAGCTTTAAATTTTTCTACATTTTCCTTAAAATATATACAAATGTTGGAAAAAGTTAAAAAAAATATTCCTCAATTAATCAACTAATCAAATACTATGTTACATTCAATCATTTTTATATATGACAAGCACCATGCACAACTTTACTATCAACTGTCAAAAGCATTACGAATAATGAAAAACTGTACCGCCTTAAAGCATACAAGCTTTTACACACCAAATCTAAATGGATTACAACTTCCAACACAAAACTGTCACTTTGTTTGAATGCTTGGTCTTTTATGAAAATAGCAAATTTGGAATAATAAGCACAGTAAGTTCCCATGATAATTTACCTTCACCACTGTATTCACCACCACTTACTTGAGCAAATACGCTGCCAAAACGTAGATGAATCCAAGGGTGGCATATCTAATACGAGGCATCATTTCTTCTCTTTTTATCTTTTGGAAATATAGTTCTGGATAACAATGCAGCCAATATGACATTTGGATAATGTAATAAAATTTGAACATGAAAGTCATTTGATCGTGAGGATATCCTTCCCATAGAGAAGGAATGTTAAGAAGAAAATTCTCTCTGGAAAAAACATAACCAAACTTAAATAACATATTTTAATATTAATCTTTAAGTGTTCAATATTAAATTAAATACAGAAACAGCTAAAGCACACGTATTTTAATCAAAATGTGCTCGTATTTGCATGAACAGAAAGTTATTAATTTGAATACATGGAATTTTTCAAACAAAAAATTTTTGTAGTGAAAGTAGTCAAGCCCTTTAAGTTAAATTTCTTTAATAATTGCAAAAAAAAAAAATTTACATTTCACAAGCTGCTAATATAATTTATGTAAAAAATATATAACAGTACCATAGGCTAATTGTTTATGACTCAAGTTAATTTTCAAATTGTTGATTATTATATCATCAATAAATAACTGGTTGGAATGTTAACCATAAATATTATAGTAGAACTCATAACACTGTAACATTTAAATTTTAACTTCCACAAAAATTAACATATTAAAGTTTAAATATAATCAAAATTATTGAACATAGATTAAAAGTACAAGAAGGAATTGTTCACAAAAAAACTACTCATTTTCCCTCAACATATATTTATAAACAACAGCATTACAAATTTAAGTACCCGTAAAAGAAACTACAGTAAAATTTGTTTGTTAATGTCTCCTTCCAAAAAAAAACATGCAATCCCTGACCACCATGGTGACAATGAAAATTTTTACAAAATGATTGTTTCTCAAGAAAGTATTTATAGTGAAACTTTTGTAACAGATTAAGTTACATAACTAGTCACAATTTTATGTACAGAAGTCTTCTATGGAACTACAAAGAAGTTGATGATCAAATGAGTTTGTAGCATTCTCCGTGTAAAACCACACTGATCAATAAATACTGTGCAACTGATAACCTTCTGTGATTCACAACACCACCGCTAATGTGTATGTAGTAGTATGTCATGCAATAGTCATTAGACTGCAGCGCAGCTTTGACACGACTAGTTAATCTCCAGAAGACCAATGTAGACATCACAGCAACTGGCCAACTAAAATTCCTATATGCTGTGATGCACCTCATTGAGTGTTCTATCAACATACTTTTGGCACATAAATCACATTATTCATTGTGTGATAAACCAGAGTGGAAATATTTACCTGAAAATCTGACATTTGCTAACACGCACAAATGTTTTGTTACAGAATGTAATATCAATGTAACTTAATAAGCTTATTGGTCAGATTTCAAACCTTTACAATCCATTTTGACACTCCTCTATCTGACACATGTCATCTTAGGATTTTATTGAACAAAAAAATGAAAGCAGCTGACACACAGGAAGAAGGTTATAGACTATAAATAGATAACACCCTACACATAATGATAGTAAGATGCCTACTGAGCAGAAAAAAATAAATACACTTTACGAGCAAAACAAGGAAACACACATTTGTCTTTTGATTAGATGGAGAATTTACCCCTCCCTCATCTTACAAGTAATGTAACATTTTGGCTTTCAGCAAGAGTTATTTAATTTAAGTAGGTAATTTCTTTAAACATACTTACCACACTAATTAATCGTTTATTACATACTTACTAACAAGGCACCCAAAAAGTTTGGCAGAACATTGTAATGAAAATTATTTTAAAACATTTTTTTCTTGAAACTTTGTCCAAAAGTTGTGGTACATACTGTATACTGGTATATATGGTAACCATCTAAATTTTACCACAAAGATTATTTAGTTTTAAAACAGTATTAACAAAAATTTTTCTATAATTTACATATTAAGTCTTACCTGAATATTATATCACCACCCCATAAAACTGACATTAGGTAAAATGTTACCAATTGGCCAGATTCATTGAATTTACTATGTTTCACCTTAGACAAGTGTAGCTTGCGACTTATTTTCTGAAAAAAATTTAAAAAATGAATTAATAAATAGTAGTAAATAAACATAATTTTTTACAAAAGAAGAAAGAGTAATACAGTGAACCCTCGATAACTCGGACCTCGATGTCCCGGACTTCGGATAACTCGGACAGAATTTTAAAAAATTTTTTATTAATTATTTTTTGGTTAAAATACATAAAAAATCGTTTCTGCTGGATTTAAATTCATCACATATTTTAGAACAGTATTAAACTTTATAACGTAGTCAGTCGTCCATCGCTACTTAGCCTTTAATAATCCCACAGTAAATATCTGGCAAGTTCCGCGTGGTAAAATGTTTTTTTATAGCGAGGTGCGCGACGCGCGAGTAAAGATGCAATGCAGCAGGCCGACCTCTCACTTCTTTATCTTTCCTCCCTCTTCTGCCTGCGAGCCAGGCATGCACGTGTGTTGTAAACAAACATTTCAGCATGGTGCTTGTGAAATGACGGTAACTACAGGTTACAATGACATATAAATGGAAAACTATTTTGTTCTGGTATGTGCAATGAATTCAGGGCTGCAAAACAAATTGTTCCGGACATTAAAGAAAAAATTAAAAATCATTGCTTTGCATTGCGATGTAGAAAAATTGGTGAGAAGGTTTTACGCCCCTTTAACAACGATGTTTTCAAGAGCCGATGTGGGTGGTGAAAGAACAACACAACATCCATGCCCAAGCCGGACACAATGAGTCACGCTCGCTGGTTGATGATGCTCTGTTGATAACATAAAGGCGTCTGGAGAGTTAACGTTTTTAAGCGTGAATCGGATTTCTTTATAAACTACTTCACTGGAAATAATAGCGTGCATGTAATGGATCGTAAAATGTAAACGTCTTATGCGGGATAATTTTAAATGATTTTCATTGATATACGCACATGAATGGAGTAACAAGATTTTGTAGTCTTAATTTTTCCATGTTTACTATACACAGACAAAATATCTCTCTTTATTTTAGAAGAAATGGTCACGTTATGAACAAGTAAATATAGAAAAAAATTTACATTTGTTATATTTTTCACCAAAAAAATGTAGAAGGTAATTTTTTTGAAAAGCCCTTATAATGGCCGCACCCCATTTTTTTGGCCTAAAAGTTGGTCAAAAATATGCTGTGATTACGCGAGTAAATACGGTAACTCTATAGAACATGATTAAAATTTTATTGCTTTATAATATGACAATTTGTGTAAGAATAAAGCTGTAAATTATGTGTTCTATGATGCAATTTACATACATAAAATTAAATTTTAAAATTAGTAGCGTTAAAATGTGTTCACTAATGTACAGTGACCCCAGAAGGTTTGTTAATTACAATACCGTTTTTATTGGTGTATGCGAAGAAAATTATTTTTGTACCTTTGTAATGTTGTAGGAGGGTAGAGTAACTATCAGCCTAGCAGCTGGCTGCTGCCCCTACGCTCAACGCTGTGACATACGGACGTAAGGTATTTTTCTATGTAAACATCTTGTGTGAGGCGCTATGGTCACGGGCTGTGATTGTATTGCATGAGACTGTACCGGTTAACCTTGACTACTTCCGCTCGCAAACCTCCCTAGCTTATCTCCAACGATCATTTCTTATCTCTCTCACACGTGCACGCACATTGGCTGTCGCCAGCCAGACGAGAACTTTTATATGACAGAAGGGTGCCTTGGTGCCAGCTTCTAGCACAGAGATAAAAAAAAGGATCAGCCAGAAGTAGCAGCATAAAAAAATAATGATCTGACTGCACACATTGTTTGACATTCTTTCATAGTCCTCCACGTTAGCATTAATTTTCCCACTGCATGGCGGCCCTCCCTTAACTTGATACGATAGTTACGTACAAAACAGTATTTATTGCAGATTCTTTTGTTTGTAGAAATGATAGCGTACTAATTTCTTCGCGTTTCTTGTGATTAATGACTGATTACCCCACCTCCCCGGACACCCCTCGATAACACGGACAAATCGTAACTCGGACAGCTTTTTCCCCCTTTTAGTCAGAGTTATCGAGGGTTCACTGTATTCAGAAACAGTAAGCAATATTAGTACAACAAAAGAAATTGTTACAAACACTATTTATCATAGGTTAAATATAAATTATTAAATGTCAGTCTCAGAAACCATTAACTTAATTCAGTTGAAAAGTCCAGTTGGCTTGAACATTTATTAAAATTTATAATACTCTAATAAACTTTTAAAATATCTATGCTGCTAAACATTCTAACAAAGCCACTTCGCTTAATCAGAAATGTACAATGGCAAAAATCAAAACATGGCCTATGTTAAAACATCACTATGCTGATCTTTCTGAAATAACCATTTTGAAACTCGCATAAGAATGAAACAAAAGTTATATTATAAGACAAGCCTTTAGGAGAAGACATTAAGGAAGAACGCCAGGGATTCAACAGTAACCTAGGATTCAATAGCTCAAATTTAAAAATGGCTACAAAAATACTCCTTGAAAATATCAACTGAATCTCTAGTGCATAAATATCTATGAAATCTGTGCTTTCACACACAGCAGTTTTCAAAACTTGCAGTGCCTTTGTTAGGAGGAATTTTTTGGGATTTCTCACAATTTCTTGTAGGAATGCAGAAAGCAAGTTCACTACTCAAGCTTGTGCAATATGCATTATTTTTTTAATTCAGCTGGTTATACAGTTCTAACACTGGTTGCTAACCACATGGATAGTATATTTCTTAAAACACTTATATTTCAGGGGGTATCCAATTTAGGGCACACGAAACTAATTGTATTCCTCGAGTCGGTAGTGGAAAAATTGTGTTTGTAAAATACTCATATATATTACAATCTAAAAAATACACTTTTTATATAAAAAATATTTTTCCTTTTACTGTCAAACTTTTGTTTATTTAAAGTATTAAAAAATTTTGTTTCTCTTCACAACGTGTTGTATTAGTTTTTTTCCATGCTATGTATCTTTTTAAATTTTTATTAACATATAAAAATCTTAATGAAGGTTCTCGAACAGTTATACAGCCGACTCCTGACTCTATAAATCCTCACAGTTCATGGGAAAAGGGCATTAATAGAATTTGTACCAATATTCAGTGACCTCAATCATAAAAAATTATTCATTTTTTGTACAGTCTGTTTTGACACTTCTGGGGCAAAAATTACAACTTGTTTTTTAAATATAAATATTTTTACTGGCATAAAAATTCTAAATGAAAGTAATATATTACGTCGACACAAAATAATAGAGCATAAAATTTGCCAGCAACGGAAATTATAGGGTGCATTCAACAAGTTGTTTGCTCCGAAATCATAATATTTGTTAATGAAACCAATTTATTATTTTCACAGACAGAAGCATTCTGAATGTAAAAATATCATGGAGAGGCATCTTCAACCTTTTGTTAGGGGAAAAAAATACTTTGCAGGCAATGGAAATAATGGTGCATGCCACAATTTCTTAACATTTTTATGATATAAATAATTTTATTCAATATACAAACCCATTCTAGAAGAAAATATACTGTGAAGAACTACCTATAACCTCTTATAGCGACCGTAACTTCAGTTTTCACAAGTCATTTGCCCGGGCATCATAATACAGTTTATTGAAATAATTTATTTTAACAGACAGATTCACTATTAACTTAAGGATGCCCTGGAAGATCATAAATCATTAACTTTACAGGCAACATAATTCTAGTGCCCGCTATGTCGGGGTTCACAAACTATTTGCCTGAATATTGTAATAGGCTATTATTGGAATTCTAAATTATTTTAATAGAGAGAAGCAACCTGACTCAAAGGATATCCATCCAGCAATAGCAACCATGACTTTTCTTTAGCTCAAAATAAAGCATCAAAGTTGCCAGCAGCATAAATTTTGCACTGCAATGTCTGTGTTCGGAAGCTATTTGCATTGATATCCTAATATTGCTTATTAAAATGGTAATCTATTTTAATAGACAGACAGAAGCATTCTCAATTAAATAATACCATGGAAGAGCAACTGCAATTTTTCTTTAGTTCAAAATAAAGCATTAACATCAAGCAATGTAAATTATAGTGCTGCAACATCCATGTTCACAAATTACTTGCTCAGATATTGTAATATTATTGATTGAAATAATTATTTATTTCAATAAGCAGACACATTCTGAATGGAAATACATCCTGGATGGACATCCAAGACTTTCTGCCGACACAAAAGATACCACAAACATTCCTCTCATTTTTAAAAATTGTAAATAGCATTGTCTTCAGAATACCATTCCGTTGTGCAATTTCCGTCTCGGTGATCTTATTTTCCTCCACTTTCTGGATGATCTCACACTTCTTCATAAGCATCGGGAATGTCCTTTTTCTAGCAATTTCATTGAAACTTTAAGTCCAAATCCAATTAAATAAAAATAGAGAGAATAGTAAAAAAATTTTTAAAAACAAACCAAAACGTTACCGAATTGAAAAAATAAATCAAAGCAAGGGTCAACAGATACTAAAGTCGGCACAAAGAAAAGTTAATGTATCTAAGGGAATGAGGGATATCACAGTGGTGAAAAATTCATGGTATGCACGTGATGCGATAGTGGTGAGTGGATAATCATACAATATTGAGCAACAGTAGGAGGAAGAGGCGGCCGGACATCAGCAAGTTGACGTCTGTTTTTAGAACGAACACGTGTGTGGCAGTAAAATTCTAGGGAAAAAACTGTAACATTTAATCTTCTATTTTTTTTAGAGTAATTTTTAAAGAAATTTTTTTCCAATCAGTCACGGTTCCTGCAAGAAGGGTCATTACTTTGAGGAGGGTCCTTATTGCTACGGTTGCTGGATCAAGAGTTGAATGTATTACTCATTAGAGATGTTTTATAAATCTTTAAAAAAAAAAATTTCTGTCTAAATTGTATACTGTATTGCTGAACAGAGCGATACTATCAAATCAAGGAATTTTGGGTTATTGGCTATCAAATGACAGATTATTTGCAGGGCCTATTTTTAAATTAGATATTTTTTAAAAATGTGATTTTATTTGTACAGGATTCTAGACAACAAAATAGGTACGGGAATTTGCCCAATATATAAATTTGCTGGTATAAGTGATTATTCCGATTTCCAGAATATGTTTAACAACAAATTTCCTTCAAAAATCTAATCCTAGGTATTCTTCCTTAATGAAAACTAGGTAAAGTACACAAATTAATAATTACATTTGTCACAGAACTTCGCTGCATGATACACTGACAAGATGCAGAACTACAATAAAACTAACAAGCAATGGGAATGAAGCAAACAACTTATTGTAACATCCAAACAACCTTGGTGTTGTAGATAAAAGCAAATGCTAAAAAGTGCATCACCTATAATGTGGATATCATACATATGACTATATGGTCTGGTGTGTGGTTATAGAGCACATTTAATTCCATCCCGTAGAAGACTCTTCAATATGCTGACATTTCCAGCTAACTTTATAAATTTTCAATTAGCAATTGCTCAAATAATTAGTGACCAAAGACATGTGACTAAAGTTTTTGGAAACACATGCCAGTATTAAGGCCATGCCCAATAGTTTAACAGTGATTTTGAAAAGGTTTTGTTATAAGAAACATTATCTGAGGAATTCAATGGGAGATGGTAAATCAAGTGAATTTATAAAAATAATGTAATTTTGTAGTAACATGTGATATTACTTTAGTTAAAGGTATTTTTAGGAAATATTTTGTAGTTGTTTTTGCCATACATGCGGCAACACTAGATTAAAAGATGGCAGCAGTCTCTGCTGAGATATAGCCGAATTTACAGGCTTACTTTAAAGCGCTTGGATTTGGATTATACTTTGTTTTTCGTGATCATTCTGTTTTCAATTAAAAATGTACGTGTTACTTGGACTAAATGTATACTGAGTTGCAGACGACTACCTAACAACTGTATCAATCAGTTTAATTAAGTGAGGTAATGGTGTCCCACACATGACAGCAAAATAACATATTTTTGGTTTTACTAACACTTAATAAAGATAATACTGTCAGGTTTTTATTTTCTAAAGATTTGAAATGATGACGCATGTCAGTGTTAAATGGATTCAAAGTGGGGAATTTGAAAGAGACAAGAAAGAAGACAGATACACACGAATATTGCAGATTGACTTTGCGATGTCATATTCGTGTAATACCAGAATGAAGTACAGAGTGCGCTTTGGTCAAGAACCAGTGTACTTGTGTTCAATGCAGCTACATTCTACAAGGGTCATTGTCAAACCTACCTGATTTGCTCAAACAAACACAAAAAAAAAAGACAAAGATACAATACTAGTTTTCCTGAGATATTATATGATGAAATCTTCCGAACAGATGAAGCAACAGACTGCAACCTGAAACATAAGGTAGTCTGGAGTGATGGCCCTTCTGAATTCAAAAATAAATACACGGTAAAAGTATTGTCCACAATAGGCGAAAAGAATTCTAAGGAATTTTCATGGAAATACTTTGCCACGTCACATGGCAAAGGTGTCATTGATGGCATCTGTGGGAACATCAAGAGACTGGTTCGTGAAAAATCAATGAGTCAGGGATATGGTGTCATCATCCAGTCTGCACCTAAGACAAATATGTACTATGATGATGAAGAATCTATAGTCAGTGAATTGGAGAAGAAAAAGATATGGGACAGTGTGATGTCAGCTCCTGGAATTTCCAAATTCCACATCATACATTGTCACAAGAGTGGTCGTATCCATTGTCAAAACCATGTATTGGAAACAGATACACAAACCTTTTGATGTACCGCACGTACTCGAAGTATTGAATTTGATGTCAAGAGACTGAAAATAGGACAGTGGGTGCAAGTGAATTTTGAAGAGATTCTTTATCCAGGTTAAATAATGGAGATTAAAGAAGGCAAACAAAAAACCAATGTGTTTGGTATTGAAGAGTGTGCAACTGAAAGGTGCATTCAAGTGGCCTACGAAAAGTGATTCACTTGACTACAGTTATTCTGAAATTGTCCAACAAATACCATATCCAGATGCTATAAACAACGGGGGTGTTTACAAATCTCCTGACTAAGTGTAGCACAGTCTTGCATTTTTGTGTACGTTAGGTTCATTATAAAAGGAAGATATTAACAAAAAAAAATCATAAATTAGGTTGGAAAGTGATAATAGGGCACATTTGGCCTAGAATTTCACTGTTCAATTAAAACATCTTTATTCACTTTGTTCTATATTTAATTTAAATGTATGTTATTCTTTGTTTAAAATTGCTCACTTTATTTTGCCAAATATTATTTTCTGAGCTTAAGTAGACTACACATTGTTTTATCTTGATGCAATTTTGCATCATTCACATTACCATACTTATTTTATGTATGCCTATTTGTTTATTTTTAAGCATGAATCTTATTACTGTATTTACGCGAATATAACACCCACCCGTGTATAACACTCTCCCCAATTTTGATTTCATAAATTAAAAATATAAAATATTCGTGTATAACAGCCCCAGCAAAAAAGAACTCCTTTCTAGCCATTAACGCCGACCACTGAACATCGAAGAAAATAGTAAAGTCATCCAAGTTAATATTTTAAAGTAATATTTTTCCAAAAATATTTTCAGAAAGAAAAACGTGTCTTAGGGTACAAGTGGCGTGTCTTCGCTATATACTCTTCAGCAGTTGCGGCCGTTGCATATGAGCGTATTGCAGAGTGGGATATCTGCCGCTAAGATATTCTTTGGTCGGAACTCTGATAACGTCTTTGGACGTGTTGTTTGTATGGCAGAAAAGCAAAAGCTGCGAAACATGTGGCCATGATAAAAAAATGATGAAAGTACAGAATAGTTACACCGCAGCATTTGATTTACAAGACGTGTGAAATGCAGAAGAAAACTGTAAAAGAACTGTTTCAAGAAAGTTTACAGTCAGTACACAATGCAAATGCGTGGCAAGGAGGGAGTTGTGATTTTATCAACACAAATGTAAATTATGTAGGCAGTATAACTCATTGTTTTCCAATTTTTCTGTTCACTTCAGTTCTGTGAGTGCTCAATATCCAATTCCAATGGAGGATCTGAATAAATAAATTTTGCCTAAATAAAAAAGACTGAAGGTGAACATGGCGGCCGCCATATTTGTTTACAACGTGAGTACCACGTTTCGGTTATGTACTGAATTTTGTTATTTAAAAAATGTATTTTTAAGGGATCATTAAACGCGTTACTCTTAAGTGTTCATTCTCTAGAGTTATTGTAGTAGTTTGTCTCGTGTATAACAGCCTCCTCATTTATTGACATTGGTTTTTAGTAAAAAATGGGGGTGTTATAAACACATAAATACGGTAATTACTCAACTGCCAAATTATTGTGATAGTTGTAGAACATATAACAAATATTTTAAATATTATTACACTTTGCTTTATCCAAGGTTTCTAAAGTATCAGTAAAAAGTTAATGTAACAATTTATTTCAGTTTATTGTAAAGCTGGTAAATTGTACAAGTCCCACATGTGACAACAACTGTCCCGCACATGAAATTTATAAATTAAATGCTTGGGACCTTATATTTTATTCACCATCACAATATGCCAATATATAGCTTAACAGCTGATAATGACATAATAAAACTCAATTTCCATTAATGTCTTACAGTATAGTTGATTTACAAGCAATACTAAACATATTTATACTGTGGTAGAATTTACTGTCCCACATGCGACTGTTAAAATTTTATGTTTTATATATATCTGGAATAACACAAATCAAATGTCACGTGCTTACAAAATTAACAATACTATGAGTTCAATTTCTCACTAACACAAAATCAAAAAACATGCTACCAGCCAAGTGTGGGAGGGTTATTAGTCCATAAAATGTATTACAAATGTCACACACGTGACAGTGGAATGCCCCATTTTCATATTGAAGAATCCCTACATTGTTTGTCACAAATATATCATAATTTGAGCCTAATTTTTTTGGTAGCAATAAACATCACAGTTTTTTTTTTAGATTTTCACAACCAAATTATCACCCATTTTGTTATGAAACTTCGCTAAAATGGAGCAAAATAACTTTTTGCAAACAAATAGCGCAATATTTTGCAAAATGTCTACATAGAATTGTGCATCATCAGACATCGCTAAGCCTTTAATTTTTTCAAACCATTCTGTCAAAAAAGTGGAGTTTTTTGCACCAATGTGAAGAGTACTACTTAGCATGGAATTCATGAGGAAAATATAAGCTAGAGGCAGGCACACGTGAAAAGAAGCACATGAGGCAGAAGAATTTAAGTATATTCCATGAATGCTGTGTTTTGATTATTAGCAGAAGTAGAGAATCATAGATAACTGCTCCTGTTATAGTTAACACCATCAATTCTGGCTCTGCGCACTGTCCAAAAAACCTACCCATGAGAATTGTTGCACTATCAACACAAAATTCAAATTCATCTACGAAGATAAGCCATCATCTAAGTCAAAGCGATCCATGAAAACTATTATTACTAAACTACGAAGTACAAACTCAAGGGTGACACAAAAAAATATAATGTTTATCAAGCATGCAAACCACCTTCTGCAAAGGAGGTAAGGAAAACTTACAAGGAAGGACGAAATAATGTGTACATAATGCTGCCTTTTTTCTGTATGGCTGCCTTACATCATCAACAACAATACTACCTGCATTTATATTAAAAAAATGTTAAAGAAGTGTCTACTGCTTCAGATATGATACCTTTTGTACAATTGTTAAGGTAGTGTCTTACTTGTGTTACAAAACTATGTACAGACATTAAAAAGAAAAAAATGTCATGTTACATTACAACATAATGGATGATCATTTTAAATGGAGATAACAGAATAATGCACAAAGTACACATCATATCCCAAAACTTTTCAAACAAACCAATGAAATAAAATTTGATACCCTCTCCCAACCATCTGGCCAGGTGGAACGAGGGTGAGTTTGAAATTGCAAATAGGAACACCCATTTTTTATTGCATAATTACATTGTTTATAATTCCTTGCGTGGGATTGAAAAGTCAAATAAAACATGTACGTATCTACTGTAGACTGTGATAATAATCGAACACTCATCCCATCCCTAACAAAGCAACCAAATGTCAAGTGGGTAATAGTCTAAATACAAGATTTTACATGTACCAGTAGTTTGTAATTAATAACTTATATTATACACAATAATAATAACTGCTTTACAGCCAAACAAATAAATAAACTTACATCTAAAACGTATTCCTGGACGATTGCATGCATAACAATGCATATCAGGAAATAGAATAAAACGGCACAAGCATCTTTCCAGCCGTACGTATACTGAACAGGTTCAAATCCATCACTGCGTGAGCCACTTTCTTCAACAGAGGTGTTGTGATGAACAGCAATAAACATGTATGCAAATGATGATGTAGCCTAAACAAATATAACATTTTCCATTAGAAAACCAATAACTAAGTTTATATACTACAATTAAATCTGGGAATAAACTTAAATATAGGAAAAAAATCTATCACACAATTGTGGAAACTTTTCATGTAATGAAATCAAATGTATTTTTGACATACAGTCTTAACAGTAGGTTTATGCATGTGAATTTTACCACCAATAGTTAAACAAAAAAAATTTATTTCTTTGTTAGGCAAACATCCATTTTTAAAACTAATTTCACACCAATCCTATCTAAAAAAAATTAAATTCTTTTGATTAGATCCTTCATTACACTTAAAGCACATATTAATCTAGGCAGCTAAGCAAAGAGAAATATTTTACAACGCCATAAAACTGACTATCACCAAGGGAAAAAATATAACGTTTATTGTCACACTGCATAATTTTTCCAAAACTACATTTGCTAACGACTTAATTAATGGCCACTAACCTTCCACACAATAAGCCATTACTTTGAGTTTTATTACAATTTGGGAAAGGAAGGATTGTAGTTTAAGGATTATTCTTCCTGGGAACAAGGGGCGTCATTTAAGGGGGCAGGGGGTGGTCAATTGTGCCCCCCCCCCACTGAAATCAGAATTAAA
>PNEQ01002677.1:0-16603 GCA_003012365.1 Medauroidea extradentata | reverse complement strand
CCCCCCCCCCCCCCCAAGAAAAACCTGAAATGATGCCTCTGCCTGGGAATCTCCCTATTTCATTTTATGTTACTTCTATACCCAAATGCAGTCATTCAGGTGTGTAGATTAACAGGCTCACAGTGCAGCTTCCATCCTACACAATTCATGATGACCTTTCATTATACGTGATCAGACGTGATAAATATCACACAAATCTTACCCGACTTTGCCCAGGAGTCTCTGGTGTAACTACGAACTGACAAGAGTATAAGAATTATAGAGAACTTTTTTTAAAAATTATTAATTTTTATACATTTATAACAACTTTTTCAATTACAGGAATGCATAAATTCTTTAGTTCAATGCTATGGATGAACTGTTTTAAACAAAAAAAACATGTTTTTCTTATGCTTTGAAAGTAGAGGTTCACAGTAACTCTGTTATAAATCACTCTGTTACAGTTGCATTACTGCCAAGTTTTCAAAACGACCATCAGTAAAAATATTCCAGAATGTCAAATTATTGCGTGAACTGCAAGCGACAATGTTTGTTCCAAACCATGTCAGTCCTATGATTTAGCCAAATTTCTTTGTAAACTGTACATATAATATCGTAAACTGTACATATAATATCCACAAAATTCTAATATTTCAAAAGTCCACTTTTTTTAAAGGTAGTTATCAAGACATAAATAAAATAATTAAGTTGCCCAATGTATACTTACAAAATTTTCAACTCGCCTAGTACATTGAAAATTAATCATTAATTTATTCAATATGTATGTTAGCATCTTCAAACAATCTGTAAGAATGGTTACAAATATAAATAATTTCACAAAGTGAAGTGATATCAATCTCAATTTGTTTACTTTATATGGGATTGAATAGCCCAATATGAAACTGGATTGTATTTTAAGTTATGAAATACCATTAAGTGCATGTTCAGCACTAGTTAGGGTAACTTCAAATACTATTTACGAAAATTGATGTTTTATTTTACGATTTCCTGTAACTTGAAATAGTAGTGCCTGAAAGTGCTCCACATCTTCTTCCACAAATGACCAATAAACACAGCAGAAAAATCATATTTAGTACCAGTAATATTAGTAGTAATTATGAACAGTTTGTTTTAATCATAAAAATATTGTTAATGTAAGTATGCATCACAATACAAGAGAAAATAATTTTCTTAAAAATATTTTTCTTTCAAGTTCATGAAGGTTAGGTTTCATAAACACGCACGTACTACATAGTTCCAACATATCATACGATATGTATGTCACATTCACTATAAATTTATAGCGAAAAAAATATTTAGTTGTAAAATATGCCAATAAGAAGCCAAGAACTACACAGATATCCTAATTTCGTTATTATTTCCACTGTGACCAACTGCCGAATGCACAGTAAAACCAAATTTTACGAGTGTTTATGCACATTAGCAGACTATAAATAAAAACACATTTTATATTGGTACGCTTGCGCAAAACATATTTGTCAGCTATTCATTTTCAAATAATGGCAGAACTGTACACACGTAAATATTGAATGTCCACATTTGCAAAATTTTGTTGTCTTCCGTAAAACCATAAAACGTACTGTATGTACTTTCAGTACATTTTACAGAAAATCCATCAAAGTTCGCATGTATGACGAAAAGGCATTCCTAAAACATTTTTAAATTGATTGAAATAAGGTAAACCACATAAAATTCAATAGCAAACCAGGATTCGATTGCTCAACTTTGAAAAAGGAGACCAAAATACACCTAGAATATATCTTTTTTTTTTCTACAGTGAATAATTATCTATGGACTCTGCGCTTTCGTGTGCAGCAGTTGGCACCCTTGCACTATCTTTTTTTTGGACCTAACAAATTTTTTTACTTCCCGTGCTATTTCCGAGAAGAATCGCCACTTACAGTAGGAGTGAAGCAATTAAGTTCATGTCTTAAAGGCGCGGTCTACTGCAATTTTTATCATCATTATTTTATTTTATATTTTTACCAGATATTTTTTTCTTATTTTAGACACAAAAAAAGATTAAATTTGGCTCTTATGAAATTTTTTTATCTCTCATAGTTTTCGCGTAATGGCTTGTTAAAGTCATATTTTGCATGTTTCCGTTTTAACGACCACACTAAAACCAACTGATATACCAGACTGAAAAAAATCCCAGTGGATAAAGACATTCCAGGCTACAATGACATGCTCATAAAATTAAAGAATAAAAATTATTCGAATTTTAAAAAAATGCTGAAACTAAAAATAAAAATTTTAAAAATTCAATATTTTTAAAAAAATACAAATAATTTTTATTTTTAAATTTTATGAGCATGCCATTGTAGCCTGTAATGTCTTTATCCACTGTTTTTTTTTTTTCAGTTGGTTTTAGTGTGGTCGTTAAAACGGAAACATGTAAAATATGACTTAAACAAGCCATTACGCGAAAACTATGAGAGATAAAAAAATTTCATAAGAGCCAAATTTAATCACATTTTGTGTCTAAAATAAGAAAAAAATATGTCGTACAAATAAAAAATTAAATAATGATGATGAAAATTGCGGTAGACTGCGCCCTTAAGCTTCGTATTGGACAATTTGTGTTTGTTTTGTATTTCTGCACATTTAATAGCTCCAAAACAGTTGCTTAAGAAAATAGATACTATCTAAAAATTGTTTTGGAAACATTAAAAGGGAATATTAAATCGAAGAATACGAATGTAAAGTGTTTCCCTTGACTTGATAGTGAAAAAATTATGTTTGTAAAATGTGTATTAAATACATTATGAAACAAAAAGGAACATAAAAACATTTTTTGCTTTAATATTTATGTTTATTCAAATGAATAAAAAACTTAAGTTTATTGGGGTAAGTGGGAGATCTCCAAGAAGACCCACTAACCAGCGGCATCATCCGGCACGATCCCAACATGCAAAAATCCAGGAAAAAATCCCACTGGGAATCTAACCCAGATTGACCTGGTGGGAGGCAAGCACTCTAGCCACTGCACCAAACGCAGCCACTTGTTAGGTGCAAGTAATTTTTTGCAGTGTTACAAACACAATAAAAAAGAAATGGTCATAAATTCCCAAGCAAGGTTTTGTTTCACTATATCATTGTCTAGAATAAAACATAAAGTGCATAAAATGTGGGTAGTATCCATAATTAAAAATATAGAAATAAACCTACTCAAATTAACTGTAACAGATTCATTGCACAAAAAATACACATACGAAAATTTATTTTTACCTGATTATTTCCACAAGAGCAAGGAAAAATAGGCACAGCGAGTTACTGATTTCCAAGAAAGCCACAGAAATGGAGCTCTGCCACGTGAACTTAGTTTGCTTTAATTACACAAACAATTCTAAACTTCACACGCTGGCATTGGCATTATACTTTAACACTGAAGTCAAATGTTTGCTTGTATTATGAAGTGATTTCTATATCCTTGTTTGTTAGTCCATTTTTGCACATGTCCTAAACCTCTTATTTATATGCAACAAATTTTTCAGTAATAGTTTTTTATTTCCCATACTGTGTATTGTTCACACACGGGTAACCTACTACGGTAGTACCAACTTACAGCAGCTGACCTAATCAGAACACGATCTTCTTGCCTGTCCCGTCTTTTGCAGATCTACTTACAGGACATGTCCGGTAGATGAAACTTCACCTCTTGCAATTTAACCAACTTGGTACATAGGCTATGTTAAGTTTTAGTTTTTTTAAACACCTACCACTCCGTATGTGTGCTTCTTGTCAAGTACCAGGTCTCATACTCTACTCATATTTGGACACTACTTAAATTAATACATAACGAACCTACTCTGGATACTTGGTTCGTGAACAGCATATGTAGGCCACTTCATTTTAGTACTCCTCCAGTTCAGTATGTCATTTTTTATGCTTGGTTTTACTGTGATCAGGAGTGCTAAGTTTTCCAAAGTCTATTTTTGCACTTGAAAGAAAACATTCTCTCTTGCAGTTATGCCACTTAATGGCAGGTGTTAAGTTCTGTAGACACTACAGCCAAGTGTATACTATCTTGACTGTGGACTAACCCTACTCAGAATTTTGCATGCTAATTTTTTTTACCAGTCTTACTAACAGGTGTACTCCTTGGTCGACAGGGAAACTAAAGCAGCAGCAAGGTGGGTCAGTTAATTGTAGTTGGCATTCAACCTGCCTATAGTTGAATCAGGGCACTGCATTTCTCAACAAACCCTAAAAGTCCTCTGTTGCTACATGTTCTGTCCAAATCAAACAGGCCAACAGTTGAGCAGTACACCAACATTTGATGCACTTAGTGCCAAAAGTGACATTACAAAGAAATGTAAAAAAACTGGCATCAAAGGTTTGAGAAACTTTTTGTCAAGATATTTTACAAACATAACAAAGAGTATACACAACAAAACTGGTTAGTTGCAATAGAATAAAATAAGTTAACAAAATTCTGTGCTTAGGTTACTTTGGCACTAAGCACCTTATTTTTCACCATAAGCTTGAATAGGATTCTAAAACTTCCAGAAAAAAAATTAAGAAAGAGAAAAAAATCACTTTTTATTCCAAATTTTCTGGAAAAATTCTTTACAATCACCTGAAAATAAGAGAACTATACAGTTTTATGATAAGGGTAACTACAGAAGCATCAAGGTTATTATTGTCATTCTTAGTATGTATCTCAGGAACACAAATATATTACTGTACTTAAATACACACACAGTGATTTTAAGTAATGTATAACAACTACAAGTATTTCTGGTAAAATAATGTTAAATTTTTCAAATTCTGTATAAATTTTATTTATTTTTTCTTTCAGAAACTGTGTAACATATACTGATTATTTCCTTTTTGTGGAATTACATGTATGGACAGATAAGCCCCAATTTACAAGTCTGCTTGCCACCGGGCATTAGCCTAGTTGTAAGTATAAAAATTAAGTTTATTACATTTCTAATTCACCAATAGTATGATTGACCCTGCCCTTTTCAATTCAGGCAGGGGGTGCCAGTCGACAGTCTCCAATTTTTGTGAAAAAAATACCTGAGTTAGTCATACAAACATAATGAAACACACTAAAAGCATTTGAATACAAAAAATTTTTTACAGAGATATGACCACTCAAAATTTTGCCTGAAACATGAAAATAGCGAAAAATGTTGAAAACATTACATGTATAAGTGCATGCTCCTCAGAAACTATAACAGCTAGAAGAGGTTCTTTTAATTGACAGTTCTTGAAATGCAATTTTTTGCAGGCATATAAAACACCTAATGTAGTGCGACAAAACATTTTTAAAAAATTAACGAACTTTCTATATGTTTGTGGTTTTTGTAAGTTTTCTTAATTTTTTCAAAAGACAAAGGGTATGACTCAAAGTTGGTACTATTCATGATGTAGTTTCAGCTGTATTTTCCTACCTACCAAAAAGCTTTACAATCCCAGGAAAAAATTATGTAAATCACAAAAACCCCCTTTAATTAAATTATGAAAATGTGGTCAAATGAAGTCATTATACAGGGTGTATCTTTATTGGTGTCAAATATTTTGGGGACATGTTCCCCTACATAATAACATGAAAAAAAGTTTACATGAACATGAGTCTACAAATCGATACTTTGGGAGGAATTTAATGATTTATCCCCAAACAGGAAGGGTATAGAAAAGTAAAGTTTCAATAAAGACAGTAAAAGATGTTTACATCAAAATTCACAGAAGAAATCTTAGATTAACATATCAAAAGGTTATCAAAATCCATTTTAGTTTTTTTAACTCTTTCCCGGGATTTACCCTGGAAAAATGTTCAAAAAATTCTACGTATACTCTAAAAAGTTCGTCTTACGACCAAAAGTGTGAAGATCAAAATTAAAGAACACATTTTTCACCATAATATATCCAAAATTCACTAAAATTCACTTTACTCTTCTACTTAATTTTCCAGTATTTGTCCTGGAAAAATGTGAAAAAAATTCAATAATAGAAAAAAAATTGTTTGTTAGTGTCAATTATGTTCGGGAATTTGTTCCTTACATTAAAACAATCAAAAAAGGTCAAATGGACTTGGATCTGAAAACCATTTATTTCGGAGTTACATAGCTATTGGTAAATTCATAGCAGCCAAACATGTGTGTGCTAAACATTAGACAATAAAATAATTGTTAGTACTTGGAGGTTGCAATACCATCAAATTTATTCCTACCTCCACGGCAACAACATTTGTTTATCGTTTGTCAATTGCTTTGTGTTAATTGTTGATATCTGTAAAGTGGGCGATGAAAATGAGTTGTGAATACATCTAATGAGTGACGTTAAGTATTAGTATTGAAAAAAGACATTTATTCCGTGAGTGAACAGACTGATATGCACTACATGTATGGTCTTGCAGATGGGAATGCATCACAAGCACGTGTACTTTATGCAGAAAGGTATCCTAACAGGCAGTTACCTAGTCCAAGAACTTTCACAAGAATTCACCAACGCTTGAAATGGACAGGCTCATTTGAGATATGTGTTTCAAATGTTGGCAGGCCAAGAAGGATAAGTAGCGTTGAGTTTGATGAACGGGTTCTTCGTTATGTAGACAACAACCCACATAATAGCACAAGACATATTGCAGTAAGGGTACACGTTAGTCATATGACTGTGTGGAGAATTCTACATGAAAACCTTCTGTAACTTTATCACTTTCAGCGGGTGCAAGGATTAAATGTAGCGGATTTTGAACCAAGAAGAACATTCTGCCGACGCATTTTACAGAAGTGTGCTGTGTTTATTCATTTTCTAGCGGTTATCTTATTTACTGATGAGGTAGGATTTACACGAGATGATAACACCAATTACCATAACAATCATTCCTGGGCTTATGATAATCCTCATGAAGTGGTTCAAGATAACCATCAACAGAGATTCAGTCTAAATGTGTGGGGTGGGATCATTAATGATCATCTACTTGGACCCTATTTCTGGCCTCAACGACTGACTGGAGAATCATACCTTCAGTTCCTCAGAAACGAGTTACATAATTTACTAGATGATATACCTCTGGACGATGATGCTCCCGCTCACTTCAGCCTCTTAGTACGCCAGTATTTGAATTATTGATTACCGCAAAGATGGATTGGGCGAGGGGGATTCATTGCTTGGCCTGCGCGATCTCCGGATCTAAATCCAATGGATTTCTTTGTCTGGGGATATTTAAAGTCCTTAGTGTATGCAACGCCTGTACCTAACCTTGACATTCTTAGAGAGTGTATCCAACATGGATTCGACGAGATACGACACACTCCAGGGATTTTCAACAGAGTACGCCGAAGTATGGAACGCAGACTTACAGTATGCATTGAAGCAGGGGGAAGACATTTCGAACAATTTTTGTAATGTACAAATCATGGTTGTATCATTAATAATGAAGTAATATACCGTAGAATTTCAAATCCATTTTCTTTGTACTTTTGTTTAGTTGTTTAGACAACTGAAAGCTGATGTTGTTGCCATGGAGGTAGGAATAAAATTGTTGATATTGCAACCTCCAAGTACTAACAATTATTTTATTGTCTAATATTTAGCATACTCATGTTTGGCTGCTATGAATTCACCAATAGCTATGTAACTCCGAAATAAATGGTTTTCAGATCCAAGTCCATTTGACCTTTTTTGAATGTTTTAATGTAAGGAACAAATTCCCAAACATAATTGACAATAACAATTTTTTTCACATTTTCCGGGACAAATACCGGAAAATTAAGTAGAAGAGTAAAGTGAATTTTGGATATGTTATGATGAAAAATGTATTCTTTAATTTTGATCTTCACACTTTTGGTCGTAAGACGAACCTTTTAGAGTATACGTAGAATTTTTTGAACATTTTTCCAGGGTAAATCCCGGGAAAGAGTTAAATAAACTAAAATGGATTTTGATAACCTTTTGATATGTTAATCTACGATTTCTTCTGTGAATTTTGATGTAAACATCTTTTACTGTCTTTATTGAAACTTTACTTTTCCATACCCTTCCTGTTTGGGGATAAATCATTAAATTCCTCCCAAAGTATCGATTTGTAGACCCATGTTCATGTAAACTTTTTTTCATGTTATTATGTAGGGGAACATGTCCCCAAAAAATTGACACCAATAAAGATACACCCTATGCACACAGTATACTGGTTTTTTGCCTTGTTTATTTGATAAAAATGTTTGAAATGGGGCTTTATGTGCTGGCTATGTTGTCCTTCTAACAGTGACAAATGTATGTATGTATGTACGTGTATGTATGTACACTGAGCTTACCAGTTATTGTGATGCAGAGAACAACTTCTGAATATTACATATTTTATTGTGATCAACGTTGTGAAGTTGTGCAGAATGATCACATGGAAATGGAGGTTTCACCTTCAGGAGTACATTGTGAAGTTGAATTTGACACTCATCTTTCACTGCAGGCCACTTGAAGCCATTTGCAGGACCATATAGATGCATAACCGAAAGTGTGACATCATTCAGTTCTCTTGAAATCCTTGAGATTCGAGCCATCCACCATCGTAAACACACGCAATGAAGTCACCAACACTGAAGCTACCAATCAAAAATATAATTTAGAAGACTGAATATCGTTTACAGGCATCACACTGTTCCAGTCCTCAGTTCTTTACCGCAAAAGTGTTCAACTTCTTCACCTTTCAAGTGTAAGAGAGTTGTGTTCCTAAGAACTGTAATAACAAATGTTTCAGCATCTCTTATGGCTTCTGTTGCTTCTTTTTGCAAGTTAAACTTGGTTGCATAATGTTTACATAGTCCTCCTGCACCATCACATGCACTTTTCCCATGATCAATTACAGAAAAAAATCAATTGTCTTGAGATGTCAAGACACTCCATTTGGAAGTTCATACAGCTGGAGTATGTTTTTAAAGTGTGATGCTGCTCCATCCAATACATACACTTCGGTAGTGAATTTATGGGAACATAATTACCCAACTTCACTTTTAATTAGCTCAATAGCACATAATGCATGTGCACTGTCATCAGTTGCATCATCACTCACCACTGCAAGACTTTTCACTTCATCAAGAAAATAAGCTACACATGTAAAAATTGAGATTTGAGTATTTCGCCAATGGTAGCTCTGAATCTTATCAGGTAACATGACTGACTAGTTTTCTGAAAAATCAAAGTGCAACACAAGTGTAGGGCTCTCTGTAACAGAAGTTTTCACCTTTGAAATGCCATCCTTCTAAATACCTCTAACACAACTGTGACATAGACCCTTCAAAATCCACGTCTTGCATCCGACAAAACTGATCCCCTGTAACGTCTTCTTGACTAGATCTCCATGATCCCAGACAACAAATATAACTTCACATTGCTATACCTTCTGCACCTGGACAGTCTCCACACTCCTGTAACCTACAATTCTCAATGACATCTGTATATACATTTCAAGAAAAGTTCCTATTCAACAGTTTTATTTCCAGCGATATTCAAAGCAATACACACCACTTTGCAATTGCTACAGTAAACACATGTGCATACTTCTTGAATTGGCTGACATTTAACCCATTTCGGACGAAGAGAATAAAACATAGAAAGTCCCATCCTGATGTGCGGGTTCTGTACGATCATAGAATTATTCACTTCTATAACTGATCTGGTCATGAATCATTTTACTTTCTTGTTCTTACTGCAGTTCTCAGTAATATAAATATTTTTGTAGTAACTTTGCCTGGAGCTGTCCTAACTATCCTCAAGATAATAGGAAAGTGCTTCTTCCAAAGTGGCAGTAGGCAACGGATGTCCAGCATAAGTATCAGGTAGGCCTACAGCATAAATTCCCAAACTTTCTTTATTTGGCGTGATTTGTCAAAGAGATATTTTGTACAGTTTGGTAACTGTTCAGTTAGTTGATGTTTGCTGAAATAATGTCGAACGAGTGTAAGCAAGCAATTTTTCATTCATTGTAATTTACAGACAACATTGCTATTCACATTAACAAACCACTCATTACAAACATTGCACTCAGATGATTCATCTTCTGGAGGTTGACCAGTTACTCCACTCACCCCAAAATTTCTTCCAGTTTGTTGACTGCTGAAATTAATAGTGTAGATTCAATTTATACTTTCTTTCTTTTAATGTAGCCTTGTAATCTTTCTGGTCTTAATTTTAATGGATGTTTTAAAGGTGACATTTCAGTTTGAAATGTGTTGATGCTACTATTTAAAACATCCAAAACTTCAATATTCATGAAAAACTGGCTGAAGAATCTTCACATTTTGAGGTACCACATCATCAAGGAATTCACTAAATCCAGCCTTGCTTTTATTGAAAGCAACACAATTTGTATTCAAATTATCACCACTCTCCACTGTAACAGTGGGTCCTACAACATTTTGTATTAACTGTGATAAATCACCTACCCCATAGAATTTTACACTATGTTTTGTGTACACAAGTGACATGTTTGCTATACGATACTTCCACTACTAACGCAACTCAGTACAATGCCACTTCACACTAAATCTTACATTGCTGGGCTCACTGTACATAAGCAAATGTTTTTACAGAATGCTGAGTTATGAAAGAGGTTGTTATTGCTACATTCAGCATAAGCTGTAGCTTATCACTACTGCTTACATCAGCTATACATTACCAGTACCATAAAACAGGGTGAATAGAACAGTGGGGTGAATAGGAATGAAAGTTTACAAATAAATTTTTCACAGAAAACCTCCTTTTAGAGAAACAGTTGTTATATTTGCACGTAAGAACTGCTTATAAACAATAGTGTCATTAAAAAAAAATGTTTTACTGACAAGTTGTTGGTGAAAAATTGGTTTGAAATTTCGTTCCTATTCACCCCGCTGTTCCTTTTCACCACATTTTACGGTACACAGCAAGACAAATGGGCACCCATTTGAATTGCTTATACACTATTACACTCTTATAAACAGAATTAAAATTAGTATTATGTTACACCATCCATGATCAACAACTTTTATACTCACAATTTTCTCATACAGTCCTTTACATCATATGTTTGAGGTTGCAGTGCATCAGTTACAGACCTAACAGGTAATCTTAGCACATAGCACATAATGCCCCATTTCAAAAATTTGTATATAATAAACAAGGCAAAAATCCAGTAGACTGTGTGCACAGCATGAATATGAAAGGGCTTAATTTGACCAAATTTTTATAATTTAAAAAAATTGGAGTTTTTGAGATTTTAAAACCCCCAAATTGACCTAATTTGATTTTTTTTTGTGATTTCCATAATTTTTTCCTGGAATTTTAAAGCTTTTTGGCTGGCAGAAAAAATACAGCTGAAACTTCATCATGAATAGTACCAATAGTGCCACTTACCAACTTTTGTCTTTCAAAAGAATTCAGAAAACGTACAAAAAAAACATATTCAATAGCTGTTGATAAAAAAAAACCAAATTTTCAAGCAGTCATATCTCTGTAAAAAAGCCTCAAATTCTTTTAGTGTGTTTATGTTTATAAAACTAACATATATATATTTTTTTTTTCAGCAAAATTGAAGACAGTCATCTGACACATTTTTGCTGTCACTGCCTGAATTGACGTGGAATCTGCTAATTATTTTTATGCAATTTCTTTTCAGCTTCCTGTAATTTTTTACTAAATGAAAAAATCCAATTTCACCCTCTCACACACACCAAATAAAAAAAAAACAATTTTCCCATTTCCACACTAATTTTTCTGGACTTTTTCTAAGTTTATGAACCCTATGCAAGAAACCCCCTTATCGGACCAGTATGCCACGCTATACACTAACAAGAGATGCCAAACGTATTTAATGTACATTTTTAGGCAGGGTTGGCACGGGTGGACCCCACCCACGGGCTTTGGGTTGGGGTTTTACAATAAAACCAGTTTGAAAAACCCCAGGTTTTTTTCAGGTGGGTTTTTTGTTGAAAAAAAAATGTTTTGTTAGATTAATAAGTTATAATTTTTTTTTAATATTTGTTAAAAACCCATTTGCAAAGTAGACCTACATATGTTACCTAAGTACAATAAGTCACAAGTTCTATAGTTAAAAGCTTCTTATATTTTAACGTATTGATAATGGACTTGCTTAGAGTCTTTTGGAAGGTGGGTCATGTAAGAAACACCAGTCTGTTTTTTTTTCCACAAGGTTTATCAACACTACTTACTTAAAAAATACAAACACCTTTAAATTTTTCCATTGTCATTTTAGTAACTTTAGTTCACCCACCTATATAACTTTATTTTCCTGTGTAAATTGCTGAAGAAATTATGGGATCATTCTTTACAGATGACCATCCACCTAGGATAGTAACCGTTCAATCAGTTAAACTATCTGTAAGGGCATTTTCCACTTCTGTGTGTATTTCATCGAGCAATTCATTGGCCAACTGTCATCGGTTAGGCGGTTTATAGCCAGGATGCAAACACTGTATCCTTTCTTTAAATGCAGTGGTATCTGCTGCATTAAAAGCAATGTTACTAAAATAAAAAACTTTTGCAATACATTTGTCTAACAACATTTTCCGAGTATAAGTGGTCATCTGAGTAAAATATGTAACTTTTGTTTGAATTTTATGTCATACCGGCAAAGATGAGTAAGATATTTCAGATACTGAAGGTAGTGGCCATTAACACTGTTGATGACAGTTTTACTACATTTACTTAAGCTACGAGACTGTGAAGGTACACACACATCATCTAGAGAGTCACTGTCTAGTTCAAGAGTCATTGAAAAATTATAGCTCCTCACAACACATTTAGATAGATGAACACGAATTCTTTCTACTTTCCCAGAAATTTCACTTAGACAATCACTTAACTTTACCGCTCCCATTGATTTTCAGTACTTCAGTCCATTCTGTAGCACTTTTCCTTTCTGGATTTGCTAAGAAAGGCATAGTAATAAAAGTACCAGTGTACAAGATGATAAACCAAAACTAGCAGGGCACTAATTATTTACCTCATGACACAAGACCCAAAGTACCAGTGTGCCTTGGTTGGAGGCCAGCCGCTGACTAGACTGAGTATAGAAAAACAAAATGAGGGAAATACACGGAGGACTTTGTCCTCAGAAGGTAAAAGGGGAAGGGGGTGTAGTATGATAACTTCAGGAGCTTTATTTTTAGACTAAACAACAGGAAATGTGCGATGACCAATGACACATGTGCCAGGCAGCTTCAGTGACTCGTTTCTCCTCTCCAACCATCAGCCTAGCCTTCTCTGGTCATATTCTTGGAATTGCTTACTTATAAAGGCAAATAAAATAATAAAACTATTTTTAAAAGCTTCTTGTCAAAGCAGTTGATCACATTCATAATTTTTTCAAGTCTCATGCTTTAGGCTATTACTTTATTTTTAAAATCTTAAATAGGTAACATCAAAAAAGATACTGGTGCAACAGTTAACCAGTCAAAATAATATTTGAAATGGCGGTGAAAATATGTTAAAAAAATTATGCATTAGAATTTAGAAATACTTAAACGGCAATATAACTTACGATATTCACAATTTATTCCGTTTGTTAAAATTATATATTAAAAGAAGTTAACTGGTTTATAAAACTGATCAAAACCAGGATTTGGTCTGAAAATTAAACAATGCATTGTTGAAAAAAAAAAAAACACGTTTTATTGAAGAAAAAAAACCCAGTTGTGGGTTGGGCATTTTCAAAAAAGCCCAGGTTTTTGCCAACCTTATTTTTAGGTAATCAGAACTACTTTAACAGTCACACTCTATAGAGCCATTATACACACCACAGGTACATGACCACGCAACCTGATCACTATCCATTTGACACTTCTTGGTATGCTATAATGATACAGAACATTATGCTATCACCAAGCACAAAAGCTTCTTCTTCTTGGAATTGGGCCTCAGCCCTGTGGCAAGGATTTGCTTAACCTACCTCTTCTCAATTTTCCGACCACAACAACCTTTACCTAAACTCCCTCGCTTCCGTCACCTCAACCACATCCCTCGTCAATTCATTCCAATCCTTCACCGTTCTCACCATCATAGTGTTTTTTCCTCTCTCTGTCCTCTTTCCCACCCTCTGTATCTTCCACTCATGATCACCCCTTACTCTGAGTATACCTATCTGTATCTTGTCACACAGTTGTGCCCAACCACCCACCCCCCTCACCCCCTTAAACATTTTTACCAGCCACTCCACTCTCCTCTCCTGTAGTGTGCCCCACCCCAGTCCTCTCACCATTACTGATGGTCTGAAATCCTCCTCTCTCTCCCCCTGTGTACTCCACTTATTTGTGACCCACCTAGCAGCCCTTCTCTGCACCTTTTCCACCTCTACCACTTCCCTTCCCACGTACGGGTCCCATACTGCCGCCGCATACTCCAAGATGGGCCTCACCATTGTTTTGTATCCCTTTTCTTTCACTTTCTTGTCTGTGCCCCTTAACACCCTTCCCAGCAGGGCCAGCGCTCTTCTACCTTTATTTGTAACACACTTCACTTGCTCGCCCCATCTTAAGTCATCCTGAAGAATAACTCCCAAATATTTATATCTATTCGCCTCTCCAATCTCCTGTCCTCCCCATCTATATGTCTCTCAGACTACCTCCTCTTTTCTGTGTAAATCTCAAAATTTTAGTTTTATTTGGATTAATTTTCATCTCATTTTCCTTTGTCCACTGTTCCAATTTGTTTATGTCCTCCTGCAGACCCCCACCCTCTCCAATCACCTTGTACAATACACAGTCGTCTGCAAAAAGACGAACCCTACAATTCATGTTTATCCCCAAATCCCCCATCATAATTAAAAAGAGGAGGGGTCCTAGAACACTACCCTGTGGAACCCCTGATGTTACCCTTCCCTCCTCTGAGAGTATGTGTCCTACTCTTACTCTCTGGGTTCTTCCTCTCAGATATTCTCCCACCCAGTTTACCACCATCTAATCCTCCAACAACTCATTTAGTTTTATCATTAATTTACGTGTGGCACCTTGTCGAACGCCTTTTCAAAATCCACAAAACACGCATCTACCTGTTTCCTCCCATCCATAGCCTCCCCTATATCTTCCATCAATCCTGCCAACTGCGTCTCACATGAGAACCCCTTTCTGAATCCATGTTGTATATCATCCATACGCCAGTTCTCCTCCATTACCCTCACAATATATTCACTCACCAGTCTCTCCACAACTTTTCCAACATTAGATGTTAGGCTCACTGGTCTGTAACTGGCTGGGTTCATCTTCTCTCCTCCCCCCTTGTAAATGGGAACCACTATTGCAGTCTTCCATTCTAAGTGTGAACAGAGCGCACTCCAACAAAACGTAAGTAGAATCTCGCAATACGTTTGGAAACACATGCCAGGATACTGAGTAATGCGACTTAAAACAGGATTACAATGTAACGAGTGGATCATTGGAATGTGAACAGATTATGTGTCCACTCATCTGCTCTTAAGACCTAGTTGTTAAAGGGCAGTAAAAACCCTCTAACCTCACCAAGCAGGTAAATTTAACCAATTTTCAATGTATGTTGCAAATTCAAAAAAATTTAGTTGTTTACTTTATAACTGTTAATTTATTAGCAGTAAAACAAAAAAAAAGTATTACACACATCAATTTCAATGGTTCAAGGTAGTGTAAACAATCAGCTGACGTCCCAACAATAGATGCTACATGAGCAGGTAAAGCAGAATCAAAGTGTTTATTAAAAATATATTACATTACAGCCCACAGCCAAAACCACTGTATACCTGACATATACGAATAAACCTTAACTTATGGAACATAACTAAATTTAGTTTTCAGTAAGTTATATAACCCCCAGGCTAACAGCTGCTTGCGAGTCAGGAAGCAAAGACATATTTTGAAGGTAACAAACATAAAAAGTTTAGATGTAAAAAGTGTACGGAATCTAAAAAATGCAAACAACGCCACATGAGCATTAACAATGGGATAACTTACTCCATATGCACACGTTTTGTAGGCGACATCTAGTCACTCACCTGAACCATGAGTCCAATAACAAACACCATTGCAACGCAAGAAACTATATCAGCATGATTCTGAATGATGAATTCATGACTAAATATTTGAGGTGTTTTTGAAGCTAATTTTCTTCCTTTTATCGCCATATTTAGTTTATTGTTGCTGGTACTGTCCCTCCGGCTCCAGCCTCAGCGATCAAATCATGCCAACACAGACCTCAACAAAAGACGGTTTTGTCCATGTCAGCAACGGAAATTATAAACACACCATAGCCATCTACCAAGACTGGTTATAGAAAATATAGCACACAGCGTACAGGTTATTTTGATCCACTAGAGTGCAGCACTCTTTAATAAAAATATGAAATTAAAAGATTATAAAGACTAATAAAAATTGTATGTGCGTAGAGAAATATGATGTAACAAATATGGGTTCGTTTACGATTGGAAATGTGTATTAGACAATGTATTTATAAGTACTGCAAAACTTAAACAATACTCTATAGTGCCCATGGTAAATGGTATCTCTGATCATGATGCTCAAATTTTAAATATTGAGTATGATTTTTGTCAAGCTAGATTTGAGACGTCAAAATTTAAGTACAGGCAAATAACCAAACACACACTAAAACAACTTAAATCATCTCTAGAAACTGA
>PNEQ01002676.1:103895-182400 GCA_003012365.1 Medauroidea extradentata | reverse complement strand
TCAAAAAATGTAAATACGGGACGTTCGGCACTGCCTTGAAAGCTGAATATTAACGCCTAAACACGGTGTTGATTGTGCGTTTTTTTACTTAATGTTTACGTTTCTGCACAAATAGAATACCATTTCGCTCGGAAACAATTCAGCAATATAAAATATCATATAAAAAATGAGTAAGTTTTTGCCCTAGGTACATGAACGTGACCTTATCGACACGTCAATTAGTTTCCCGCGGCAGCATGACATGGCAATTCATTTCAACCAAGGTGGCGGGAGGATGGGAGGGCGGCAGGAGGGTGGGAGGGGGGCCACAAATTGACGTGATTTGGCCTCGCTTGTTCGTACGTACAACTCGGTCATACGGACATATTTTGGAGAACCGTGAGTGTACGTATGAGCGAGGTTTGACTGTATGCTGCTTTGTACGTATCAATTTACAGGAGGGGGTAGTGGGGAAATTATCACTGTAACGGGAGAACTATAAAAGAAAGAATGTCAAACAACCTGGGCCGGCAGATTCTTTTTTATTTATTTTTTATGCTACTTCTGGCTTATCTTTTTTATCTGTGCTAGAAGCTGGCACCAAGGCACCCTTCTACCACATAAAAGTTCTCACGCCCTTCGCCCATCTGGCTGACAATAGTCTGTGCGTGCGTGTGTGTATGTGAGATAAGCTAGGGTGGTAGAGCACGAGTGGAAGTAGTCAATGTCAACCGGTACAGTCTCAACAGCAATAAAAACACCGCATGTGACCACACGCAACTCACGAGATGTTTACTTGAAAAAATTGCTCAACATCAGCATGTCACAGTGTCTGCAGCCAGCTGCTAGTTTCCTACGAGAAATTGTTTTTTTTTTTTTTTCCAGGGCTTCTTTGTTAGAATACGAGGCCAGGAGCAACGTAAATCTCAGTCTACCTTCCCTCCTTTTTTTTTGTTTACTTGAAGTCACTGCCGTGGTTGAAGTGATAATGTGCGCTTGTAGGCCTCCCTCCATACTATCTTACCTTGGCTGCGTCGTCATAGATCAGTGACGTCTTTACACACACTTTACACTTAAAATAAATTTCGCAGATACCATCAACATTAAAGGGTACTCAATAAAAACCCATTCATTTTAACCATTTAACTTTTTCAAAAACGAGACCCTCTAGAATGTGCGACCCGGGGCAAAAGCCTCTTTCTGCCCCCTCCCCTTTTTTATAGGTAATTTATTTAGCCATGTTTTATTTTTTCGATATCGCGCCGGCCTCTAGCGTAGTGGGTTAGGCGCCAGTTTACGGTGCGAGAGGCCCTGGGTTCGAATCCTTGCTCGAGCATGGATGTTGTGTTGTTCTTTCATCTCACTTCACCCTCATCGGCTTGTAAGACGTCGTTAAAGGGCCGTAAAACCCTCTCACCACCTTGCCTACATTGCAATGCAAACCAGTGGCTTATAATTTTTTTTATTAATGTCCGGAACAAATCGTTTTGCAATCTTGAATTTATCGCACATACCAGTACAAAATAAATTTCCATTCAGGTGCTATTGTGACGTGTAGTTACCGTCCAATTCATCAGCATCATACTGTAGTGTTTATTTACGACGCACGTGCGTGTGGCTCGCGCGGAGAAGAGGGAGGAAAGATAAAGGGAGGTCTGCCTGCTGAGTTGCATCATCACTCGCGCGCCTGCTGAGTTGCATCTCTACTCGCACGCCTCGCTAGCAACATTTAATCACACGGAACTTGCCACGTATTTTACGGTGGGATTATTAAAGGCTACGTAGCGATGAGCAACTGCTTTTAAAGCTTAATACTGTTTTTAAATAAAACATGATGGATTTAAATGAGGCAGACACAATTTTCTTATGATTTTTGACCAAAAATAATTTAATTAAAATTAATTATGTTTTTTGAAATTCTGTCCGAGTTATCCGAAGTCCGGGACATCGAGGTCCGAGTTATCGAGGGTTCACTGTATCTCCAGAATTGAGCCTGGGGCAGTCACCAGGGAATGGAGATAATTTCTAGTGAGACCATCTGTTCCTTAAAGTGAATCACCTTTTCTGTAGCCTGCCAGGCAGCTCCATGTCCCAGTCCATACCCTTCGACCACAGCTTTTGAATCGTAGCTTTTGCTTGCAATGACAATGGAGACAACCACCATAATGGGTCAAAGATATCTGACAGAATTCCTCTTATCGTATTTTGGTTGTTTGTCAGATGTGCCCTGTATGAAAAACTTTCCAGTCCAGCTTAGTGTTTCACTGAAGACCAAGTACTTTAAGATTAATATGGTCATCAGAATTAAAGATATGTGATATTGGTTGTTGAAGCTGAGAAGATGGTACATTTTCTAAATCTCTGAACTGTTACTAACAAATTTCCTAAGGTGAAAACCACTAGAATGCAACATATTTACTAAATCTTCTTGGAGTTGCAAGGCTTCCTGCAGGTATGCTATTCCTGTCACCACATCATCCACATAGGTGTCTGAAACAAGAACATCTGCAGCATGAGGATAATTGGAACTCTCATCCTTGGCTAGCTGGTGAAATGTACGGATGGCCAGAAAAGCAGCTGCAAACACACAGTACGTAACCGTCTTCAGGCGATATTCCTGAATTGGGTCACCTTCCCTGAAACAACACCACAGAATCCGATGATAGTCCTGCTGTCGACGATCCAGAAGCACTTGCCGGTACATTTGCTGAATGTGTGCTGTAAACGCAATATAGTGTAGGTGCAAGCGCAGAGTAAGATATCTGATCTCACATTGCAGTTTCTTCCAAGAAAACAAGGCATTATTGAGAGAGAACCCAGATGAGGTTCTCGCAGAGGCATGGAAAACCATCCTCAGTTTAGTCTTGCTTTCTGGCTTCAACACCCCGTAATGCGGTATGTAACAGGCAGAACTCATCCCAAGCTCAGAACGCGGTACCTCCTCCATGTGGCCTGCTGTGAAGTAATCTCGCGTGAAGTCACCGTAGAGAACCTTTAGCTCAGGCTGACGATGAAGTTTTTGTTCCAAATGCTGCAGCTGGTTTAGAGCCTGTGACCTTGACTGTCCAAGTTCTGGAGCAGATGTCTTGAAGGGCAATGCTACAGTGTAACGTCCATCAGGTCCCTGCTCGTGTGTGTGCCTAAACATTTCTTCACATTGTCGTTCATCAGCTGTATCAGGAACCACAATAGGAACTTCCTCTAACTTGCAAAAATTTTGTACAGCGTCCTCGAGAGGCATGAGTGAGGCATAATGGTGTGCTGCTAAGAGAGCTGTTGTTACACTGTGTCGACTGTAACTTTTCCATGATGAGCCATCCAAATACAGAATTTAATGCCACAGAAGAGCCAGGATCCCCTTCAATTCAACCACCCATTAGTAGGAGAGGAAACAGCTCTGCTCCCAGGAGTAAATCTATTGACTGCAGTGTTCCAAAATGGGGGTCTGCCATTTTCAGGTTGGACAGATGTCCCCAATGATCAACTGCGAGGTTAGTGTTTGGGAGTGTATCACTGATCTTGTTTAACACCAGTGTGTCGATTGTGTACATCAAAGACTATTCACTAACTGGCTGGAGGTGACACATAGTGATTCCTTTCACCCTCACCTATGGAACAGGCACAGCAGACAGTCCCTGCACTGCACAAGAGTACTTAACGCCAAGGCAGACTTAGCTTCTGGAGACAACTACTATTTATGAACTTGGCCTGACTGCCCGAATCCAGAAGAGCTTGACAAGCCTGGATGGTTCCACTTGCATCTCTTACCCCAACACTTGTGGTAGCTAACGGGACAAATTAAGTCTTCCCAATGCTTGTCAATGTTGTTGTGAGTGGGTAGTGGCCACCAACCTCCTCTGTACTGGCAACATCCTCCATGGTAGGGGTGTCTTCTGTACCTGGATTGTGAACTGTTGGTGGTGCCTCTTCGAAGTGGAGGAAGGTATGGTGTCATGCATCACGTATTTTGCAGTTTGTTTTTGAGAAACAATCCACAGCCTTGTGGAACTGACGCAAACAATTAATGCACAGGTTGTACTTCTTAACAAATGTAAACTGTTCTCTATAGGAGGTATGATTAATCTGTGGGCATTGCACCAACAAGTGAGGCTCCTGACAGCAGAGACACTGCTGCATTGTTTCCTTCGAGCGCGCAAGGAATGAATGTGTAGAGGGCAAGCCATGTCCAACAGACTTGCCCGTAGACAAATGGCTCTGTTTCTGAACAGGTCTAGGTTTCTGTCCACCACCCATGGCCTCTTAACATTCGCTGTCTTCCTTCCAAGAAAGTCAAAAAGTTTTCTATTGTGGGTAGGTTTGAGGGATCTACCGGTGTCAACTCCCATTCTCTGCAATGATTAGTGTCAAACTTCTGCTTCAGTAAGTATATTACTAAAAGATTCCAAGTGTTCACAGGTATACCCAAAACCTCTAATGCAGCAACATTTTCTTGAATAACAGGTAGGTAAACCAAGGTGGAAGAAGTCATAGAAATTGTTGGTGCATTGGCCAAGGCATCTAAGTGATGATTTACAGTCAACCTCTTGTTGTTGTAACGCCTTTGAAGCAACTTCTAAGCTATGTCGAAATTTTCCTATGTCAGAGGAATTGACTGTATTAGGGATAATGGTTCCCCCCGTAATGACGACTTCAAATAAGACAGCCGCTTGACATTGCTGAGGTGAGCCTGTTTTGAAACCAGTGCCTCAAAAAGTTTGGAAAAGTTTTGCCAACCATTTATGTTCCCATCGAACACTGGCAACTTGATGGTGGGTGAAACTACTCTTGATGTCTACGGCCAGGCACTTTTGTCACTGCCCCTGACCCCAGACATTTTTTGGAGAGAATCTGCAACAGCCCACATTTTATAATGTAAGTCATCAAAATCTGCTAACCTCATGTTATGAATTTCTTCATTAAAGTCTGGTTCAATTTCTTAGTGGCATTGGCAGATACAAATAAATGATCTTCATCGAAACCACTTTGTAGTTGATCCAAATCCTGGCATGTTTTTTGCAAAACGCAATGCAGATTTGGATCCGATTCGGCTTTGTCAGCTAATGCAGCCACTCTTTGCATTTGATTCTCTGCACGAGAGAGCCTTAGGCATGCGCAAGCAAGAGCAGAAGCTATCGCAGCTGTTCAAATTGTCTGCGTCCGCGCCCAAATGGTGTGTGGAGGTGCTGTCTCACAAGTCGTGACCCGTTTACCGAAATCATTCACTAGGTCATTCATGACCAGTTCACCGGTGTCGTTCAATAGGTCATCCGTGACCATTTCACAGTATCCCGCACACTGTAGCGCACAAAGGCATTCCAAGTTCTCTCAGATTCCAAACAAGTTGCCAAAGCTTAATTACACATCACCCGGAACTGAAGAAATGGGAAACACACGCGTTCCGCTATCAGTGGTATAATTTGTTCCTCGCAGAACACGATCATTTGTCCAAGTCTTTGTTTCAGGCGTCCCGACTTGGCCTGAACTGAAAATGTGACTATCCCACATGTTTACTTCCCGAACTGATCACAATTATTATGATGTCATTGGCAATCGATCCAACTCGGAGGACCAAAATGTTCCGTGAATTGAAAACTAAAAGTTCAGGACGAATTCCCAACAAAAACAGCAGTTAATTCGTAGCATGACTTGTTACACGGCCGTCTTGAGTTAATAGTAACTCATCCCAGCACAAAACTTGTTTCTTGGCCACTGCACATCTTGATGCAAGAATGACGCAAGTTCACTTGCAGAGCTCACTAGAACAACACACTATGTACAACTACGTACACTAAGTCACCAAACACAACTCGTATGATAATGTTGTTTGCAAATTGTACACTTTATAACTAAATAAACCATCTCTTAACTTCCTTTACTCCATGTCTTGCCAATAACCATTGACTGTCCAGGGGGCCTAAGCTCGAGTAGAGCTCGTGAGTCGACTCTTACGGTGCAAAACGTATACGAGACTAAGACTGTAAGCTCCAACACCAGCCACTCGTATACGTCTTATGTATAGAGGCCCGTGAAAATAGCATTTTGAAATTTATTTTATAGCATTTTAAAAATAAAATTTAGCATTTTGTAGCATTTTCAAATTTTCACTCATTTTGAAAACTTTCAATTTAAATATATACATCACACTTAATTTTTGCATGCATATTATGACTTCTTGTGAAAAAACTACTATAACTAACAATTTTATGTACACTAAGTTTATGTTTCTCAGGCTACCTAAGTTGGTAAAACATGGAAATACAGTATACTTATAAATTGAATTTGAGGATGTTACATATCTCAACGTTACACTGCTAACCTGAGACTGAATGTGTTTATCAAGAACATCCTTTTTTTCCCACTCAAGGCAACAATCACATATACCACACATCAAAATAGAACTATCACTCGCATAGAATTTATCGTCTGTGTAATTTTTTGCCCGCTCAGTGATGGACACTTTAATCCGTGGCATCTCGAATGCCGTGGTAATTACCGTCGAGGAAAACTTTTATTTTTTTATTTTTCACTAGCTCTGACGATAGCCTGCAAGCTGCTTCCTGTTTACAACTGCAAACACAGCTCAATCTCAAAGTACATCTGGGGTTGGGGGATGAGTAGGCGCGGTGTGTGTGTGTGTATGTGAGAGAAAGAGGGAGAGAGAGAAATAAGGTAAATTACAGAGCTATCTTATTGCAGGCACCATTTCAACGTATTGTATTTACCGCCTTGTAAGCCGACCCCTACTTTTGAAGACTACCTCAAGAAAAATTAATATGACACAAATGCAAGCCGAACTGTGGCTGTCCCACACACGTTTATCAGCTGAGAGCACATATTGAGATAACTGATCCCGCTGATGTGTCATGTCGTCAGTTGACAAGTGGAGAGCGATAGTTTAAAGATGGAGCAGGGGCGGAGTGAAAGAGTTGTAAAATGATGAGACAGCTTGTGTTATCGCAATGGGAAGGAGGGCGAAAGGGGAAGCAAGAAGTAAGGAACGTGCGTGACCAAGTTGCTATCTACTTCTCTCTTATCTCTCTCACTCCGTCGCATTTCACGGCGCCTGCCTCGGAGCAAAAACGACACGTCTCTGCACTCAACCAAAAAAATCTCCATGGTAATAAACTTGTCGGCTTGCGCTGATAGAATGACGACGCCTTTTAACTAACGTGGAACATACTGTTAACTTTATAGGCATTTAAAATTACTGATAAATGTGCGCTTTCAGTTGTAACAACGTTATTTTTACATATTTGTTTATAACTGCTTGTCCCGATTCTAAGCCGAGACATCATTTTGGAGTGTCCGAATTAAAATAAAAAAAAAGTTGGCTTACAATATGGTAGGTGCGCAGCGTGCATGTGTGTGTGCGCGCACATGCAAGAGATAGAGCTCAGCGCACGAAGGCAAATGGCCTTGGTGAAGAAACTGTATACGTCCACCAATATTCAGGCAGAACACGCAGTTATTCTTTCAAATAGCCACGTTGTCATTTGAGCTGAGCAGAAGCTATTCTGACTGTCTTTGTCCCTCCTGCCTCAAGTTTAACCGACGCCAGCTTACAAGGATGGTTAGGGAGGGGAGATGATGGTAAGAGAATTTGATAGTTATTGTCCTCTTCTTTGTGCGAGTGTCCGGGCAATATACTATTTCTGTGCTGTCAGGCAAGCTTCATCTCAAGGCTTATGATAGACGGAAACAAGGCAGTGGGCCGATGCCCCCAGGTGCGCTGATAAAGATTTAGCACTTTCCCAGCTCACCCGGAGAATTTAGCATTTTATCGCAAATATAGTAGATTTTCGCATTTTATTGCGGTTATTTCGCATTTGCGAAAATCACGGGCCTCTACTTATCTATTGTATTAGAAGAGAGTGGAAGTGCGTATCGTTTAGTCAGGTTGGCAACGATGAAGCGAGAAAGTAAAAAGTTTTGACGGGAGACCGCCAATCACAAGTCCAGTTCATATTTTGACATTTGAGTGGTGGTGAATTTAAAAATTGTGGAATTGAACAAAATGAAAACAGAAAAAGAAAATTCCTTTTGAATTTCGTGTGTTAGCTAAGTACGTATCGATTAAATACATATACAGTATTTCACTGCCTTATGTGGATCTATAAAGTATTTTAAAACTTTCGTATGTAGATAATACTTCATTATAAAAAATAATAAGATAGTACATATATAAAATATCATCGGGTACAAAGAAATTTGTTCTTAAAAACATAATTATTTCTAGTTACAATCGCGGCCTTCTTTATATTTCACTTTTATATTATATTTTTACAATACGTAATTGCAAACAAATTTCAATAAGAAATCTTATATCTTCCACAATCTAACAAATGGCATTTGTTTCAACACTGTAAGAATATGAAACGTGCCCAATGCAAGCTGACAGCTGCTTGGACAGCGAGAGTAGCCAGAATTTGCGGGAGTAAATAATGACACTACTTAAATCATTCTGCAATGTCAAGAGTTACTAAAATTAAAATAATAATAATAATAATAATAATTGAAAGGTGTGTTGAGAGTTGAAATGTGTATCATTTTGTCATTGCATTGCTGGTAAATCTACAGAAAATTTTCTTACACCACCATAGGTTTTTTTTTTTTTTTTTTAATCAGTCAATATACTAAGAGTTAAGTACAGATGTGTGAAAAATAATTATCTTTGTGATCCTGAGAATTGGTTTTTAATTCGTTTTATTGTTTCGAAACGTATCTTTTTATAAGTAGAAATGTAACATAACTTAGTAATTTGACAATGAACTCACAAAATATGAATGCAATAAAAATTGTTTTTAAAAATTGACACTGTGGGGATTTTAAGTTGGGAAAGCTGTAACAGAAGGACCAGTATGCTGATCACTCGGTCATCACCACATTTGAATGCTTTATTGGAAGCAAATATGCATTAGTGGTGAGTAAAAAGTTTATTTCTACGAGTCTTCATTTTTAAGCGGCACTTTTTTCTAAGACACAAAATGTTACGTCGTACATATGACCATCCCAGCCAAAAGTAAATAGTTGTTGCACTAAAGATTTTGATGTTTTAGTCAGTTGCACATGGCTTGTTTCGTCCACCACTGCACTAGGAGTACTCGGTTGCATGTGTGTATTTCTAGAAGGTCTTTAGGTTAGAGAGCATGAGAGATTGGTACGATCCTTCTAGAGTAGTTTGAAACATAGCTATCCTCGATCCAGCGAGTGACTACTGGATGAGCCAACAAGGGAAACTCTATAACTCGCTAGTGCAGGATGTCATCTTTATATGAACAGAGGGGAAGGCAGATATCACTAGTCCTATTGGATATCAGGAGTTTGGTACACAGATGATCTCATGAAAGGAGAAAGGAAAAGTAATTCAGTTTCACAGGGTGTTTGTATTCATGAACACAAGTTACAGTTTTTGTGACAGCATGATGAATATAATACTTTCTTTGGTACAGATCTGCAATCAGGGTTTGAGTCAGTCACAATCTGATGACATACACTATTACACTGGGGTCTCAATATGAGGCAGACAACATGGGTACGAACTAAAGATATGACACATTAACAATAACAACATAAATTACTGCAGGGCATACTCTGATGAACAAAATTTACATGGCACTCCGGGCCGTTAAAATACTAGACAAAAATTAAGGCTTGCTTGTGGCCGAGACTGAGTGGTGATGATCTATTTGATCCCGAGAGATTACAATACTTTTAAACCTCTGACATTAGGGCGCTGCAGCCATTGACGATACTTGACTAACAACAAATACTGGCTTACTGGTAATTATATGGCGAACTCTCTGATCCCGGGGAAAGTTTACTACATTCCACAACTTTCAATAGACTTTACTAGACTGGGGAGTGCATCATAACACTTTATAACTGGCAATGCGCATGGAGACAAAGTACTAGGCATCATGGCTTGAAGAGCTCATAGGTGATTTGTATTGTTGGGGATGTGAATTTTTAAAATACTTCTACATTTAATAAATAAGGAATGGTGATGGTAGTGGTAGTAATACAAATACACAAATTGGCTGATGCCTGTTAGAGGTTATCAACTGAGGTAATTAATACAAGGGACCAACTCAGGATCTTGCTAAAATAAATAAATAATGCTAAGCTAACTTTGGGTATGTTTCACGGGTCAGTTTAATTTAAAAATTTTCATTACAAAATAATAAAGTCTTAAAACTTGAAAAAATGTTAACAAATAAACAAACTTCACTTCATTATTTAGTCGTCTTACATAAAGTAATGCTAGGACGTTTAGCAGTCAAATTTAATCAACAAATTCTGAAAAAGTATTCACACATTATTCAAACTATAACAAATAAGAAAACCAATTAGGAGTGCGACAGTTAACCAAAACTTAACACGAAATAAAACCTACATGTAGACGTTTTATACCTAATCAGTCTCTAAGTTGACAAGGATGCATTGAGAGGCAATACACTAGACCTCCAATTTTACTAATGCTACCGGCTCCTCTCGTCACATTCGTAAAATCGATACAGGCATATTTTGCTCCACCTCCTCTTCCCCAAATCATCAAATTTAAAAGTTGCATTATTTCGGCAAAGTGCCGTTAATTGGGTCCTGATTTTCGTAGTGTTTTGTGGGAAATTAGTTGATGTAATAATTGAAACATAAATTTATATCAGTAGCCAGATGTCTTCCGATCAAAAGGACACCGTTGAACAGTAGACATGATTGAACCTTGTCGCAATAAAATGAGAAAATCGAGCTTCCGAGTATCTTAGCGCGAGCGAATAGCCCAATTTCTGTAGTGTTTAATGGAAAAATAAGGCAAGTGATAGTTAAAATGTAGATTTATATCAACAAGCACCCGTCTTACGATGAAAAGAACACCGCTGAACAGTGGATATGACAGACCCTTGTCCCCAAAAAAATGGGAAAACAGAATTTCCTAGTGCCTTCTCACAAGTGCAGTGTCAGTTTTTTTAATCTTTTTTATGCAGAAAACAGCACAATATGTTATTAAAATAATCAGGGTGTCTACTAGGTCACTAAAGTCACGAAAGTCCCGAAAAAGTCACGAATTGTGAAAAAGGTCATGAAAGTCCCACAATAGTCACTAATTTGAAATATATTTTGGTATAAGTCACGAAAATTATTTTCGTGTGTTTGATTCTTGTCTAATCATTTGTCAAACGTGCATGTTTACATTACTAGTATTTCTTGTGCACTGTGCAAGTAAAATAAATAATTAGTTTGTACATTAGTTATCATAGTCATTGTCATAAAGACAACTTAAATTTAGGTATATATTGATTACAGATTTTAAAATTGGACATGCTTCGCACTCTATGTTGGAGGAAACATAATGAAAATTGTCGGCCGTGATGCACAATTAATTCTGTTTGAACAGTTTTCAAGAAAAAGTCACCAAAAAGTCACTAAATTTTACTTTTACAATCTGGTAGACACCCTGATAATAATTTATGCAGATAGACATGGTGAGATTTTTAAATGTTTGTTGCAATTGGAGTTTACAATTAGAATTTATTGGTTTGTGGACATACGTCATTCCTCATGTTTTGTTGATGAAACTTGTGACGTTTAGGTACAAACACAAGTTTCGAAGAGGTCCCAGCCACTCCACTCCCGACCTCACTAGCAACATTTGACCTTACCAGTGCCTTAATGGATAAAGAGCCAATTACTGAGATAACCCCTAGCCTCGGAGCTATAACTGCATTATTAGGCACACTTACCCTAGAAATAGCAAATCTGCAGAGAGAACAAAATGGACAGCAGACTTTGATAGAGCTACAGCTAGGAACTAATAATCAGTTACAATTAACTGAGCAACAAAAATTAGCTGAAAGGTTGGAAAGCAAAATTGAGAATAGTTTAGAACGCCTAGAGACGAGTATGGTCACTAGGGAGGATATCGATAGACATAGAGGTATTATCTAGCTATGTTGATCAGCAGCTTAACCTAGTTAAAACTCAAACAGGTGCTGTAGTGGCTGAGACTAAGGAACAAATTGCGGATCTGAGATTAGTAGTAGAAGCAACAAAGGACGAGGTAGCGGTGCAACTAGCAGATATAGAACAGTGAGTACAAAGTGCTGAAAACCAGAACACAACGAACATGTGTTATGCCCAAGATGGTTTCCAAGGAAATAGATCAGGTGCTCTCCACCTATGATAGACATATGGATACAAAGATATTGCAGGTAGCTAGGGTAGCTGGAGAAGCTAAAAGTGAAAGTATGAACCACACAAACAAGTTATAGGAGAAGCTTGATAGACTCCTAAACAGGCTTAACCTAAAAGAGACTGGAGCTATGCCATCTGAGACTCCAGTTGTATCTGTTTCCCAGGCCATAAACTCTACAGTTACTACACATGCTAAGACTGTAACTATCCCTGCTGTAAGCCTGACACATCATCCATTAAAACAGTGTGCTGAACAAATACCTAGGTTTGCGGGTAAACAATTTAAAAAACCAATATCCTATATTAGAAAATTGGAGGAGTACATATAACTATTCTCCTTAACTGAGCCAGAAATTAAGAAGTGCCTGGGCTTCAGCCTAGAAGGTACAGCCTACTACTGGTGGGAAGTTCAGAAGGACAATTTGACATCCTACACTGAGTTGAGTCTGAGGATCCAGGGATTATTGAGAGCGAAACTGGCACAAGAATATTATGATCCGAAAAGTGGTCGCACGATAGAAGAGCACTTTAATGACATCTTTGAGAGAACTCGCCATTTCACAGCTCCCATGAGCTCTGAGGAATTCATAGATTTAATAATTTCCCGATTGCCAGTCTGTTATCAATGCCAGTTTACATGCAGTAATTTTAAAGAAGTAGCCGACTTCATATACCATCTATTAAAGGCTGACCAGTTAGAGAGACAATTCAAGGTGATCCCTTCACGTAAATATAAAATGGTCCGAACACCACCAAGGCACCCACTTTATAATGTCCCTGATCAGTATAATACCTCACAGTCTGGCCTGCCCGTACAACCACCATACAGATTTCAGGTGCAAGAAAATTTCTCCAACAATAATCAAAGGGGCGGAAGGATGCCTGGTGCCTACTCCCGAGTGAACACGGTCCAGTGGAGGCCGTCTGGTAACTTTTTTAGTGGTGGTGATCATCAGAGCAGAGGAGGTAGGATCTATAACAGCCAGGACGACATATCAAATTCCAAGAATGAGAACTTGGAGTGGCAAGTCCGGCGAAGAGTTTCAGCGACACACCAAAATTTGTGGTAGCAACTCTGGACATTCTGACTATGGAAAGGGGAAAAAGCAGAAAAGAGGCACTGATTCTGGCCAAGATAGCTCTGAATCAGACAGAGATGACTCTCGCTCAAAGAAAAAGTACACAAGGAGAAAGAAGAACAAGGATGGTAATTCTTCAGAATCATCTCGAAAGGGACGGTCAGAATACAAAACTAACACAAGAAGCAGGGAAAACTCGAAAATCAGATCAAAGGGTGATACTGAAGGTTATTTTAGTCGCAATCCTGCACTTAACCCCAGTTCTCCACAGTACCCGAACCAGACAGTTACATACAGATTGGTCAAGTGGCGGAAGAGTTGCTCAACAGCTCATCCCCGCAGCCGGATTTAAACTAAAAAGGGTCAGTGAGCAAAGCCTCCGTTCACTGATGCCTACTCCTGGAATAACAGCTGAAGGAGCAATAAATTCAATGGAATCGTGAGTGGAGTAGTGAAGGAGAATTGTTACCAGTTGTCTGATTTGGATGGTAATGTTATTGGCAGGTATAACATAACACAATTGAAGCCATATATCAAACTGCTTACAAGAGATTAGAGGGAGATTATAGTGTTTGATTCCTATACAGTTGAGAATAAACAGAATTTTGTATTGCAGCTGGTAGCAGTAATAATAAGCTGTCACTATTTGTACTGTTACTAAGGCCGGTATTCCTAAACGTTTGTATGAGGGTTTAGGTGCAGCTTATGTCATGCCTAGGCCTTATCGGTATTCCTAAATGTTTTAATAAGGGTTTAAGTTCAGGACATTGCTTGTTCATGACTAATCTGTGACATTTCCTTGCCCTAATATAATTACGCATGCGCAGTATGCTTAGCCTTACAGACTGCTACACACGTTACAATGTATATTACCGCTTGCTGGACGAATACCGTTTTTAATAATAAAATGTAAAACAAAAACGTTCAAATTATACAGAAAATGAAACTTTATGGCAGCAGGAATATTAATTAATACTCCACTAGCATTTTAAAAGCTCAAATAGTCCAAAATCAACAAATTTGTGGTTTTAAAAGCATTGCAGTATACATTTTTTTTCCGGATACTGTTACAAAAGTGATCTAATAGCTCAGACGTTAAGACGTCGGTGTAGCAATAATTTTATTTGGGTTCAAATCCTGGTATTTCCATATTTTTTTTTTACTTTTTTATATATTACATATTATAATAATGTAAAAATGAAAGTATTGTTTATATACATAAAAATAGTTTCTAAGCATTAAACTAACTAAAAAGTATAGAAATAAGATAAATGTATACTATTCCTTGATGAACAGAAATTTTTTCCCCCTGTAAATTGCAGTTAGCATTTAGAAATACCACGTCTAGTGTACGGAATTGAATGACTTGACTTTTTTTGTTCTTAAAATACTTAAAAATCGGTAGAATAATGGACGTATGATCAACAGGCACCTTTTGTAAACCTTCCTACTTAGAATATATGCAGTTGCTATTGTTATAAACCGTTATATATTGTTGATTTAAACACATTTTTATAAGCTACAATACATTTAACTAACATTCAGAAGTTTTGACTATGTTTTTTTGTTTTTTAAATAAATTTCTGAAATAAAATTTTTACTAGTAAAATAAAATGACTGTCGTTTATATTTTTCTCGTAAATAACTTGTATTTAATCTGCGTTACATCATGTAAAGTAAAAGTTTCAGAAATAATTTAATGTGTTCACAATATATTCATCTACGAAATATATTCATCTACGAAATATATTCATCTACGAAAATGAAATTAATAATAATTTGTACACTTATCTGCGAATGATATGTGCATATATTGAGAAAGTACAGTCTTGACTAATAAGACTACTTTTCTTAATTTGGAGCAAATAAACCAAAAAATTTCACGCTGATCATGTAGATGTAAACATACGAAAATATTTCTTTGTTTCTTCATGTGATTATATCTTCTAACGTAGTGAACCTACAACAATTGGAACTAATTGAACCAAAGTTTGAAATTTTAAGTTTTTAATTTTATGTTTTCTTAGAGTAGGTGCAGTTGTTACAAGAGAAAATTAATAAATTCATAACATGAAATCTTGGGAAATGAGTACGTTCATAATTATAAACGCTGAATCGTCAAATTACATTTAATACACAATTTCCCTGTTAGTAATGTGGGATAATTTATTTTAATGAGGCGATAACTTATGAAATATATGTGGAAAAAATGTCCTCAAATTTTTCTGCGAAGTGAATTATAGTGGTTGTAATATTAACCAGTAAATAACTACAAAATGTAATTTCTTAAAATGTAAAGCCAAATATCATGTGCCAAAATTATGAAGTCAATTTTAAACTATTACCCATTTCACGTAATCACTGAAATTACATTTTCAACTTACTTTATCATAAATTTCTCCACACGGTACTAATAAAATCTATTCTGAATCATCATGTGTTAAAAACTGAATATATTTTAAAAATACGTTAATATCAAACATATGTACTAAGTTTGGTGATTTCCAGATGCGTTGCTATTGTAGATAACTCGTGTGTTTGAGAAAACATAGATACTCACATTGATAGAGTTTTGATAGGCCATTATAAACAATGTCTCTCTTCAGAAAATTAGTTTTGTGTATCTCATGAAGAAAACACATTTTAAATTACCACTGTTATGTAAATATGAATTAATAATCATAAAAGTCTAATCAGCTTAATTTACTGTACTATATTTTTATCAAGTTTGATTACATTAGCTCCGTATGTTCAATTTTTTAATGTGGGGGGGGGGGAATTGAGAAACATACAAACGGACAATGGAAAGTAGACTTAAAGGAAAAGAAGAAAAGCCTTCGAGGTCCTTCATACGTGCACAAGTTATTGTGGTGGCCGTTTGCCCAGGCCTCAGAGCGCGGTGCGCCGAGATTCGGCCATTACCGACTATTCGAAAACTACTCAACGCACATGAGTGATGTCTGCTTAGGAATATTATTCAAAGATTACTGTACGTGTGTATACCAATTTTTGGTCCAACAGTAATCGTCACAGTATATTGTAAAGCGGCCAAACTGGCAAAAATGGGTGTTTTAGGGGTGCTTTTTAAGCATTGAAATCTTGGTACAGAATCTTCTATAGGGTACAGATGTGTAAAACTCACCCATATCTTCTAAACTACATCTATGTATCGTGGAGGTATGTTGTTGGCGATAAGACCACACATCAGTTAGTTACTTGCGCCTAGAGGCTAGGGTGATGTGCGTGCTTTTTCGAATTGGACAGCTTCCGCATTTCTAGGTCTCGAACGCGCAAAAGACGTCCGTCCACGTAGATAGCAATTTATAAAAAAGTAACTTACTTTTTTTTTTTACTTTGCACAAGAGATTGTACATTATTTTATTTTTAATACTTAAATTTTGATAGATATATTACTTAATTTTATATCTATACAGTGAACCCTCGATAACTCGGACTAAAAGGGGGGAGAAGCTGTCCGAGTTACGATTTGTCCGTGTTATCGAGGGGCGTCTGGGGAGAAGGGGTAATCAGTCATTAATTACAAGAAACGTGAGAAAATCAGTACGCTATCATTTCTACCAGCAAAAGAAGCGGCAATATATACTGCTTTGTACGTATCAATTTACAGGAGGGGGTAGTGGGGAAATTATCACTGTAACGGGAGAACTATAAAAGAAAGAATGTCAAACAACCTGGGCCGACAGATTCTTTTTTATTTATTTTTTATGCTACTTCTGGCTGATCTTTTTTATCTGTACTAGAAGCTGGCACCAAGGCACCCTTCGACCACATAAAAGTTCTCCCGCCCTTCTCTCGTCTGGCTGACGACAGTCTTATGTGCGTGTGTGTGTGTGAGATAAGCTAGGGTGGTAGAGCGCGAGCGGAAGTAGTCAAGGTCAACCGGTACAGTCTCAACAGTAATAAAAACACTGCACGTGACCACACGCAACTCACGAGATGTTTACGTGAAAAATTACTCTACATCAGCATGTCACAGTGTCTGCAGCCAGCTGCTAGTTTCCTACGAGAAATTTTTTTTTTTTTCATGGCTTCTTTGTTAGAATACGAGGCCAGGAGCAACGTAAATCTCAGTCTACCTTTCCTCCTTTTTTTTTGTTTACTTGAAGTCACGGCCGTGGTTGAAGTGATAATGTGCGCTTGTAGGCCTCTCTCCATACTATCTTACCTTGGCTGCGTCGTCATAAATCAGTGACTTCTTTACACACACTTTACACTTAAAATAAATTTCGCAGATACCATTCATTAAAGGGTACTCAATAAAAGCCCATTCATTTTAACCATTTAACATTTTCAAAAGCGAGGCCCTCTAGAATGTGCGACCTGGAGCAAAAGCCTCTTTCTGCCCCCTCCCCTTTTTTTATAATTTATTAAGCCATGTTTTATTTTTTCGATATCGCGCCGGCCTCTAGCGTAGTGGGTTAGGCGCCAGTTTACGGTGCGAGAGGCCCTGGGTTCGAATCCTTGCTCAGGCATGGATGTTGTGTTGTTCTTTCACCTCACTTCACCTTCATCGGCTTGTAAGGCGTCGTTAAAGGGCCGTAAAACCCTCTCACCACCTTGCCTACATTGCAATGCAAACCAGTGGCTTTTAATTTTTTTTATTAATGTACGGAACAAATCGTTTTGCAATCTTGAATTTATCGCACATACCAAAACAAAATAAATTTCCATTCAGGTGCTATTGTGACGTGTAGTTACCGTCAAATTCATCAGCATCATACTGTAGTGTTTATTTATGACGCACGTGCGTGTGTGGCTCGCGCGGAGTAGAGGGAGGAAAGATAAAGAAGGGAGATCTGCCTGCTGAGTTGCTTCTCCACTCGCGCGCTTGCTGAGTTGCATCTCTACTCGCGCGCCTCGCTAGAAACATTTAACCACACGGAACTTGCCACATATTTTACGGTGGGATTATTAAAGGCTACGTAGCGATGAGCAACTGCTTTTAAAGCTTAATACTGTTTTTAAATAAAACGTGATGGATTTAAATGAGGCAGACACAATTTTCTTATGATTTTTGACCAAAAATAATTTAATTAAAATTTTTTGTTTTTTGAAATTCTGTCCGAGTTATCCGAAGTTCGGGACATCGAGGTCCGAGTTATCGAGGGTTCACTGTATTACTGTGTTTATTATTTCCTTTAGTTTTAAACAATTTGAAATGCAATAAATTACGTTATAAATGTAAAAAATGAACATATTTTCTGTTAAATTGCTGTTGGAAGTCACTGCTACTTGTTCTATAAAAAAGCACTGCCCAGCATCGCTTTCATTTATTTATAACCGCGCACAAGACTACAAATAATAATCCGTAACGTATCCGATACCATATCAGGACATTTAGGAATATGGTTGTGCATTAGGACTCATCCCTTGCTTTTCTGGATCAGGAGTTGGTAGCACATTATTCCTGTCCCAACCATTACACCGTACATTACCGCTTGCCTGCCGAAAATCGTGTCTAACAAAACAAGAGTTAACAAACACAAGAAAATTGTACATTTCTGTTTTTGAACTTCGCTATAGCCGAATTTCGCAGATTCTGACCCGTAAACCCACAAATTACAAAGTAGTACAATATTTTAAGGAAATATAGGTTTATTTTAACAGATAAGTATGCGCTGGTTACAATGAAACTAAACAAGTATAGGTGCAACTATTCGCTAAGTCAAAACAGGCCAAAATCTCAGATGCGTCATGTAAGTATGACTATCTATCGCTGGACTGCCTCAGCGGTGTCTCGCCCGTGTGGGCGCGTGGCAAGAGTACACGCACCGGCAGTCAACATGATTACACTGCCGACCGCTGCAGACCAATGTAATCAGTTTGACAAATGTAGCAATTTATTTATTTATTTTAACATGCATGCTCTGATGATAATTCTGTGTGCCCTTTCACACTGTGGCACGCGTCGAATAATTTATGCGCATGCCCGAGACGTATAAAAGTCAGCTTGGACGGGTGAATGTAATTGTTCACTTGTCTGTTAGGCATGCAATTCTAGTGTTATTTGCCAGCAAAAATAAGCGACGCCAACATTGGTAGTTGCTTTTTTTTTGTGCATTAGTAGTGAACTGTGTTTAGAGGCGGCGGGAAGTTAAGTTCGAAGCCAATTAGTAGTAACAGAAGTGCATGCACGTGTATGCATTGACATTGAGTAAGGTCACAAGTTTGTGTTTTTATTCCGGCAGTATGCCAACAGAAAACATGTGTGACCTTCATGAGCGCTACCAAATCTAGACAGACAGTTCGTTGAAAAACAGTGCTAAAGCTAGACATTCTCGTTTTCACACATGGCCCACCACCTGCGATTTTTTTTTTTTTACTTTTTATTTTTTTTTTTTTCTTCAGCTGTACAAACAGATTTGTTCCAAGAGAAAAAATACTGTGACTTACTCTTGTTCCCACGTTATTCCTGATGGTGTGTACAATACTTCAGCAATGCAATGGCCAGCCCACAAGGATTTATTGCTTCTCGCTCAAGTTTATGGGACGTTTAGTGTGTTAAATTATAATTTATAATTAGTGTACAGTAAACGTTGAAATTGACTTTAAACTAAAAGACAAAAACACGTATGGCCGACAGTGTGAGCATGAAAGTGAATCAGAACCGCAAATGCATTGACAGGAGACGGTAACGCCAATGCGTCCTCTCATCCGACGTCCTTGCTGCTCATCTCAAAAAGCTGAAGGTCTATGGAGTAAAATTATGAGCTGTAGCAAGCTACGTAGAGATAAGCACGAGTAGTTGTGTGGGTGTGTGTGTGAGGGAAAGAGATAGAGCTATCATTTCTCCCAAAGGCATTTCTTCTGTATGCTTGGTGTTTGTATGTGTGTGTCAGGTATAGCACAGCCGGCGGGATTTATCCGTCCACCGTTATTCAGTCAGAACACGCAATTCTTGTTCCAAATAGCCGTGTCGTCATCTGGGCTGAGCGAAAACTTTTTGGGAGCGCCTGACAACAGTGTGTCTAGCATCGGAGCCTTCCTCTCTTTATCTCCTGCCCCCCCCCCCTTCCCAATAAATTCTCCATTTTATTGCAGTTCCTTCGCATATCTGAAAATTCCGGGCCTCTAATATAGCTGATTTCTAATGAATGTATTTAAAATAATCTTTCCTGCTCGCGATGTTAACTTTTTCCATCTTATTCCTTCAAAATTATTTAAAAACAAATTTTTTTTGGCTGGCATTGAGAATACTATCGTAGTTGCGTTGTTGTAGTAACCGATGGCGTCGTTGGATGGCTCGACTGTACGTATATCAAAATCCAAAATCGTAATTCAAAGTTGTAATCCAAAATCGTATTCAATAATTAAAGTCAGAAATGCAAGCTGTATGTGAAGCTAAACACAGTTGAAAACACAATTATTGAATATAGAAATGTAGCCAATGGTCGCCTGGGTTGAAAAGAGGTGGGTGAAATAAAGGGCACAATTATATTTTTAGAACAATGTGCTCTTAGTTTGGGAAGGGAAGCGATGTGTCCAGGCAGAAGCATGACTCACGTGACAGTGCCAGCTAGCTGGCTCGTATGTAAGGGTGGGAGGGGTGGTAGCGCGAAGGTTACATCCGGCTAACGAATACCTACTCACTTCACAAGGTCACAAGCCTGCTTCACAAGGTCACATACATTGTCACAAGTCTGCTTCACAAGGTCACGTACATTGTCTCAAGCCTGTTTCACAAGGTCACCTACATCGCGCAAGCCTTCTTCACATGGTCACGAATCTCACTGCAACCCTGCTTCACACGATTTACCATACATGTTTCTACTCATAAAATTCCCATTTTTCGTAGAATTTTTTTTTTGCAATTTTTTGACGGTTCCTCAAAAATACTTTGCTATAGCCGTGTTTTTGCTATTTCCATGTTTGCTATGACTGGATTCTACTGTACTTAAACACTATAAATAATCAAGAAAATTATGATTCTGTATACAGTTTGCTATATGAAAGCTTTAGTCAATAATTTTTGCATCATAAGGATATCACTGCAGTTGTCTTAGGTGGGGCAAGGTGCGTGATCGGTAAGTAAATTTTTTGGGTTCGAATCCGGGCTGGTCCAAAAGTTTTAGCTTTTTTTTTTTGTACTACACAGAATATTATAAGTAGTCATACAATCATTTTAATTTTAATAATATTGTTTCTACACATTAAAATAACATGATATTTGACCATTACAATGTTATAATCAACTATTGGTAAAGAGTACAAACTAATTGGTTTTCGCTGTAAATAACATACAATACAAGTATAAAAATAAAATTTTTAATGGTTTACATTCTGCAAGATTTTTTTTATTTATTTTTTTTTATTTTTTTTTCTCCTAATCTTAGAATAAGAAATATTGTGTCTAGAACAATAAAAATTTGTCGGCACGTTCAGATGCACATATCTTGTTTGGTGTTTTTTAGATTAAAAATGATGCAATGAAAAATTTTATTTTCCGGGATAATTTGTAACACTCATAATAACAAGTTGTACTTAGTTAAAATGTACTACAGTGGAACCTCATTGCATCGTTCCCGATTCTTTCGTTTTCCCGGATCCATTGATCGTTTTTAACGGTCCCGACAAATTGCCTATATAAACAGTGTTAAATAAACCCACATGGATTGTTCATATATGCATTAATTTCCCGCATTGACTGTTCAGACTTTTTCGCCAACAACAAAAAAAAGTTAACTTATATGTTTCCTTTTCTTACCATGCTCTTATACACTTCTCGAAACAAACAGGTGTAAGCAACGTATCGTAACCGCACAAGGCGAACATTTACCGTCATCAAAAATATGGACGAACGTAATGTTTGGTTTGTTTTGACTATGAATTTCACCGTTATTGTTTCAAATATGTTTGGCAATCGTTCATCTTATTTTAAGAAATGTTTTACGTAGGCTACTGTAAACACAAACGTTGCCGTATTTTTTTGAACGAACAACAAACATGTTGCCACCAAAAGAAAAACGTAATTTTTTTATAGAGGAAATATTTGTTCTAAAATTGATATCCAAATTATTTTCAATAGATATTGAACACGTATTGTGTATAAATTAATTTTCTTCTATTTAAACGTGTGCTACTGTTTCCTCAATAAATTTTAGTGAATAGTAAGGTCAAGAATTTTGGGAATTTTCATCCGCCATTTTGTGTACTTCCGAGTAAAGCCGAAAGCAGCTGAGCGGAAGTACACGAGTCTGAGAGGTTACGTAACTACATATCTTGTTCTTGTTAACGTTTACGGTTAGATAGAAACAGTTTTGTAAATTTTGTTAATGAGTGGAGTACACTATTTTTATTTTAAGGCCTGTGAAATGTATTTATAAATTATTGCTGTAACAATGTCGCAGCCTTCAAAATCTGTTCGCTCACTTTAAGAATGGCTTGAAATAATAAAGGAGGTAGAAAAATGTCCCGGTGAAAAGCATGCTGAGATCGCCAAATGTCTCGGATTACCACCTTTGACGTTAAACTAGATCGTCAGTAATACAAATGAGCTACGACCATATTCGATACACACATATTTGAAGTGCAAATTTACATGTGATGGACATATTAAAAATAATTTTTGAGGTTATGTTTTTAGTTTTTTTAAGTTGGAAGGGGGGGAGTTATGTGTTTCCCGCATGTTTCGTTTATTCCCATGCATCGTTTTTTCTTATTGGTCCCTTCAAAAACGATGGATAGGTGTTTCACTGTAAAACTTCTTTGCTTTTTATTTTGATGCATGTAAAATAACAATAATGTAGTGTGAACATAGTTAATATAGGCATTCTAATTCGTCCACATTGCCCTAATCACACAAAAAAAATGTAATTTTAAACATTTTGCATCACAGAAAACATACTATTAAACATCTGCGATATATTTACTACCGACCTACTGTAAAATAAAAGCACATTTGAGATGTGGCAGGCAACATATTTTTAATTGTCTCGCGCGCTGTAACAGTGTTATTATGAAGCCTTTGAAAATTGTCAAAAACACCTTTTTATTTCATATATTTCATAAACAAAAGGTACGATAAGTGAGCTTTGCGTATCGTCGACACCCAGGTTATTAGAGACTGTTTCAAAATGAAATAACTGGATACAAATGAAGTTTCGGCTGAAGCATGAATTTCACTTTGCTAGAGAGATGTGCTCAATGAAATGATAGAGCCATTGCTTGAAGTTTTTTCAAGTAATAGCATATGACAAAAGAAAAAAAAACTTGTCGGTTTAGTGTGTTGTGTAGAGGCGATGAGAGACCTAATTTATGTGCCACTGTTACCGTGACAATACCTTAGTTTTTAGTGTTTAGTTGCGGTGTAATTATATTATATTTTTAACAGTGTTTGCGAATTATGTTTAGAATGTAATTCCACATGTCGGAATAATATGCTAATATAACATTTCAGGTCATAATCAGCAGAAAAATCTGAATGGAAACACTGTGATCGCATGGTTACTGTACCTTGTACCTACTGTTTTAACTTTTAACAAAGAAAACAGTTATTGAATGTTTTAATTGTGACCTTTATAATCCATGATTTGTATTTCCTTGTTACTGAAATTATTTTTTTAATAAATTCAAATGCTAAATATATAATAAGTTTCAAAAGTACAAAGTGTAACGAGTTCTTGTTATAGCCATCGTTATAGCGCTCATCGTCGCCTTCATTTATTTATAGCCTTGCGTCTCGGGACATGGCGCAAACACATCTAGAAGTACGCTTAGCGAGTTAGGTCTCTCCCATTGCTTTTCTTGCGCCTGTAATGACAGTGCTTATGTAGATCCTAACTTATTGTTTAGGAATACCGGCCTAAGTGTGTTATTATGTGGAGACGGGCATTATGATTGTTATAATGAATAATGTGTAGGAATATTGTCTACTTTTCCTGAGCAATGTGAACCAGAGGAAACTTCTATGAATATATGTTGTATGGATATGTAATCCATACAGTTTAAGTACCGTTTTATCTATGTCTTAGACACTTCAAGTTACGTTCAGCGAGTTAGCTGCTATGTATTGCGAAAAAAGGTCTAATGAATAAATGTGAGGAATCAACAACTATTAACCATCAAGTCTACTCTAGCAATGCAAGAACAGCTTCAACTGCGTACAGGATCAAGTTGCCTGCACTGATAACAATACTGTATTGCCACGACAGACGTTTCACTCCACAAGTTTTTACGATACACTCCACGAGGTCCTTTATTGCAAAGAATTTGGGATGGTTATTAATATAGGGACCTATAATACTTTTTATGTACCAATATAAGTTTTAGGCTTAACGCTAGAAACATTACCCTTATATAGACATATATCTTATCAGTTGATGCATGCCTTAGGCATTGTATAACCCTATATGAAACTGAATTTAAATATATTATATCTATTATTGTCATAAATAGTATTCAAGGTACCAACTTTGATTGCTATATTTTGTACACTACTCTGCACATACACTGAGCTTTGTTTTTTTTTATCTTTATGATTTTAATGCTATTGACCGTATTGTTGTTATGAGAGGAGGATAAACATGAAACATTGTGTATAGTTGTTTTCCAGGAGGTGATGAAGCATTACATAAAGTAAAACCTCTTTGTAACAACCCTTTTATAACAACCACCTCTCTATAACAACCCTTTCCTCAAAAACTGTGGGGTTTTAAAATAGGGGTTTTACTGTACAATTAAACCCCTTTATAAAGACCACCTCTATATAAACACCCTATTCTATAGAACCATGAGGGGTCTTTATAACTGTAATTTGTAAGACGGCGAGTGTGTATAGAGGCACTAAGATGTGAGAGTTTTCTTCGTTGTGTTCTAAATGATGTGGAATGTTGAGTCGAGCGTTTTCATACAGAAGAGGAAGTTACTGAATGTGCTTCAATACATGGTTAATACTGTAATAAATAGTTGCCGATGCCGAAGGAGTACTTTGAGAGAAATATTGGACAGTAGTTCAGCAATAGCGGGGGGGAAAAAAAAAAAGTTGCCTTTTACTTCAACGACTGCAGGCTGCGTGCGCAACCTCCAACGTCACGCAGACACACGTTACCAGCCACTCTTGATGGCCAGAGATTTTACATGTTTGGCATTTTGTGTTTCGCAGGAAAATTTCCCTGAAAAAAAAAACTCATATTGTTTTAAATTAAAAACTAGTGACGACAATGTGTTGTATATGTGGTATTGCATTGCAGCAATATAAACCCTATAGTTCTTAAGTTGTTTATGTGAGAGTGAAAAAATGATTGTTGACTTATATCTTTAAAAAAAAAAAATTTGGTTCTGGCTGAACAAAAAAATTAGTACTCTCATACAATTGAAAGAAAGCACTTAAATTGAAGTCTCCATAGAAGTTTAATATGCTTCATATCTGCTAAGCAATATAGGGCTATTTATTTATTAGTTTTAAGATATTGAAATGTTTTTGATCTAATAAAATTGTTAGTTATTATATTTGTAAAAATTTTAAGGTGTTATTATTTGCTGTATATTGGTTTCTGAAATAATGTAATTTAAATTTAGTGTTGAGAGTATGTAAATTAACTGCCTAAGGGAAATTATGTTTATTTGGCTAGGAGGTTGGTTTTTCTTTCTCTGTCATTGTTTAGTGGATGTAGAAAACCAAACAAAGCATAAAATGGCAAGATGGTGAAAATAAAATGAAATAATTACAGCTGTTCTTAAGTTTTTCTCTAATACTGAAATAGAAAAGATGAAGACATTTGTCCAATTGCTGGTCATCAGATAAGTGATCGTATTTCTAAGCAAGCTTTGAAATCTTCATTTAGTATATGTTACTATTTTAAATTAATAATTAATATTTAGTATTGGAATATAGTATCTGTACCCAGAAGTACAGCAGATAGAGTTTGCGTGTACTGTGCTAACCGGGCTAAGAAATACATGTTACATACATACGTAATATTGTTAAGGTAATATAATTATTTGAGATTATTTACTGTATTTTTCTTAAATATGCCCAAAATTGTTGTAACTTTTTAATGGCATTACCAAAAATAAACATTTATGGGTAACTTATGTAGGAAATATCACTAATTATTATTTTTTTTTATGATGTTTACTTGACACCTAAGAAGTTCAAATAATAGTAGCTTATTTGGTTCCAGAGCAAATGACAGTGCAAGTAAACATCTTTAAACTGAAATAAAAATAAAATAATACATGCAAGTATTATAACTTGGGTTGGGATTTTCGATCCTTCGATTCCCTGATTTCCTCCGTTTCTTGCTGGTATCGAAAAAATCAATAATTGAGGAAAAATTTAATTTCTTTAAATGTCTATTCTCCCGATATTATCATATATTTACTTTGATAAGATACTTGCGTAGGGTTAGGTATATTTATTTTATTGACTGGATAGGGTATTTAAGTTTAACGTCTTTCATGAGAGAATATTTTTGCGAATCTTACACCACAGAAGTCCGAGTTGCCTCGTGACCTTGTTACCTTGAAGGAACGTTAATTTGTTAAGACGATAATGATAAACTGTCATTAAAAGTTTTTTGTAACGTATACATTTAAATTGCAACAACAGTTTTGAAATGCATTAAATAAAAATCAAACTACTGGTCAGTTTGTAAATCCTACGCACATGCTGTTCTTAATGGTTAACCTGGACGACTCATCACTTAAATAGGTAAATCACTTTTGTCAGCCACTGATGCAGTAAATGTACTAAAAATTACTTGAAGTTTAATTAAATTAACGTTAAAATTAATCAGCTTTTTTTAAAGTCATGTAATAATGTGATACATTTTGTTTTCACACATTAGAAAATGGCGTGGTACCAAGAGATAAAAATAAGATAGGCTTACAAACAAACAAAATGTGTGTAAAATTAAAACCTTGCACTGATGTGGATACGCAAGTAAAATTCACATTCAAGAAAATGTATTATGATTAAGACAAAAGTAATTAGGTCTAACTGCTGAGATAAACATTCAGTTTTGGACATTACTGTATAACACTTGCATAACGTACAAATATATGAAAAGCTGGGTGGCACTTTCAATGTTGAGACGGAAAGTTTCACACAGTACTTGCAATCCAATAATCCAGTACGGTAATTTTTAAAAAATTTTTGACTGATGCAAAGTTAATTAATGAACGTGTTCACAAAAAAACCGCATTCTCAATCAAAAAAATACAAATTCCAAATAGTGGACATGCTGATGGCGGCAGGCTTGGTGGACCAGTAGAACTGCATTGCCAGATCCAACAATTCCGGAGTTGCCATTTAATATAATTGATAGATACAAAGGAATTAAGTAAGTATTCTCGATTTATCATCAGAGGTTAGCTAGGTTGCAATTGAATGCTTCAAGCAATAAGCTCGGTTCACTTTTAGGACACGTGTATTTCACTCGGAACTATTATTCAAACAACTTGAGTTGAAGTTTTACTCTTCTCCAGACTAACTTCGTGAATTGTCATAATCACCCATACACTAGACCTAGTTACATGCACCGGTATCCATGGGTTCATTGCCTATCTTATAGTAATACGAAAACAAATTTTAGTTAGTTCTGTTGTGCCATATGCATAGTGTAATTTTGAGTATGTTAACATTCCTTGTGTAATTTGGTGGGATTTACTGAATCCTACATCGCCATCAACCAACAATCCTGGTCACAGCACCAAAATATGTAATGGTGATGGGCGAGTAAATAATGATAATTAATCAGGCATGGTCACTCCACCTTCTTCCACAAATAAAAGCAGAAATCTGACCGGAAAGATTTAATCAACCTTACTATAGGTTACAACTTGATAGTACCAAATTCTGTACGTCTCGAACAGTTACATATCGGTCAAGCCCGAAAGAAATGAAAGTAGTCACACATCAAGCTGAATTTAAATTTAGATTAGTGCACTCCTGGGGATAGAACCAGTCCAAATGACAAAATATTAAGTCCACATCCTGCCAGAAAAAAACAACTAATTTTCCATCATTGGCACAATACCGTAATGCCGGCCTAACAAAATCTTACTAAGGTACAGAATTACTCAAAACCATTAGTCCTCCAGATTTTAGTCCATCTGGACTTGCTGGACTTGCGCCTCCCTACCAGCATGATCGCCCCCATCTTGTTGCCCTCACATGTGTTTGAAACACTTCTAATTCAACCGATACAAGAGTTACGACTAATGAAACACGTCCATCTACATCTGCAGACACTACCAGAGTAACGTAATGGCGGATCTCGTCAAGCCAAACTGGCTCTCTCCCTGCAGATCCCCTGGTGGCCACCCGACTCCCAAGCAAGAAAATACTTTACTGTAAACTAAAACAATATAATATAACTGATACAACTGTTTTACCTTTAATCAACCTCTGAAATGAAAATTTTGCTTTGAAGAACATAATTACATCTTAAAGTACAACATTAACTTTAATTAATTTAAATTGAATGAGCCCATGCCAGCCCGCGCAGACATATCACTGTCTCTCTTGCACGCTCGACGAGCAGTCGCGCAGGTGCTCTCCAGTGAAAAGTAAAAGCAGTAGAAAATTATAAAAAATGTAAATTTAGCCATTTCAGGAACTGGGTAGGCACACCGGTGCCGTTACACAAAATTAGTCAACAATACACCCATCCTGAAGTTAATGTACAGTAATAAAAAATATAACACCAGAAGAAAACAAAACAAAGAACATTACGTTTCAACTGAACACTTTAATTACAATCATTTATCATTTACTAGGTACTCTTTATCAAGTTTATAAATATGCACTACTGCACTGCCAGGAAATTCCAAAACAAACATTACCGCAACTAACATAAAATTTAATTATGTGTTCATGTAGGAAAAAAAACTAAGCACAAAGCAAAATCCAAATAAACAAATACAATATTAAGTATTATTACTCCAAAATTCTTTAAACTCATCAACATAAATCACCACTCTGATGCAAATCTTATAAAATATTAATAATATTAGCAAAAATTATATTCAATAACACTCTGGGTTAGGTCAACTTGACACACAAACTCCTCTTCAACATTTCAGAAAATAACGGGCACTCTTTGGAACAACAATGGAGTGGCAACCAAACACTAATAATACAATTCTCAGGTGAACCTATTGGACAACAATGAGGCACCCTGCAGACAACACAAAAAACATGTGGCGCGCCCTTTGGACCAACGACGGAGTAGCACACATACGATGAAATAACAATACCATATTTTTGGGTATGTCTATTGGACGACTACAAGACATACTGCTCAAATCCATCTACAGTAAAACCCTGTTAAAACGTAGCAAAAATAATGCTTATTAACCAGGAAAATTTCTTAAAAGGGTCAAATTATCCATGTACACTCGGCCACACAAAAAATGTCGCCTCTCTACAGGCCAGAAATTTGTCTAAGTCCCACTTCGGATATATTCGGCAGCATACAGAGGCACACATCGAAATCGCAACAACTGAACGAGCTCCTCACGACACTCTCGTACCGTTCTTGAGACGCAGGTTCGAATCCCGTCGGTGGAATGAAAATTTTTAATTTTTCCCCACAGAAACAATGTATTAAGAATGGCAATATTCAAAGAGAAATAAGTATTTAACGTGTATTTTATTCGTAATTATCAAAAACCCAAAATGTAAAGTCAAGTTTATTCCTACTATTACGTTAATAAAAGCCAATTATAATTGTCGTAAGTTTGCAAATATAAGATATCCGTTTGGTATTCAGATAAGACAAAATTATTAACAGAATATTTATTTAAAACAAAGAAACCAAAGAGATGTAACTTTAAATCATTACAGTATTTTTAAAATGGTAAGTAATTAATTGTCCTAAGAAAATAACCAATTAGGGATTGTTCACACTGGCATTTTAATCGTTTAATAATACAAGAGAACGAAGTGTCATGACACACTCACTCACTCGCACACTCATCAACGCTCAGCCCAAACCGCTGGACCTAGAACCATGATTTTTTTAGGGAACCTTCCACTTGCCCCGTAGGCACCCAATAAGAAAGGATTTTTTGAAATTCGATAATTAAGGGGGTGAAAAGGGGTTAAATGTGTTTTAAAAGAATCCTTTATATGTAACTAACTGGGAATGCTATCATAAAATTTTTAACTTCATAACATTGCCCAAAGAAATGTATATTCGCAATTTTTTCGAATTTGCGGAATTCGAAAATTAAGGGGGGTGAAAAGCCGTAAAATGTGTTTTTAATTAATCCGTGATTTCTTCTAAACCATTTCAGATAGTGAGGTGAGTTTTTTTAAGGATGCTTAAGTAAATACAGTGAACCCTCGATAACTCGGACCTCGATGTCCCGGACTTCGGATAACTCAGACAGAATTTTAAAAAACCAAATTAACTTTAATTAAATTATTTTTTGGTCAAAAATCATAAGAAAATTGTGTCTGCCTCATTTAAATCCATCACGGTTTATTTAAACACAGTATTAAGCTTTAAAAGCAGTTGCTCATCGCTGCGTAGCCTTTAATAATCCCACCGTAAAATATGTGGCAAGTTCCGTGTGGTTAAATGTTGCTAGCGAGGCGCGCGAGTAGAGATGCAACTCAGCAGGCTGACCTCCCTTCTTTATCTCTCCTTCCACTTCGCCGCGCGGGCCACACACGCACGTGCGTCGTAAATAAACATTTCAGTATGATGCTGATGAATTGGACGGTAACTACAGGTCACATTGTCACCTAAAGGGAAATTTATTTTGTTCTGGTATGTGCGATAAATTCAAGATTGCAAAACAAATTGTTCCGGACATTAATAAAAAAATTAAAAGCCATTGGTTTGAATTGCAATGTAGGCAAGGTGGTGAGAGGGTTTTACGTCCCTTTAACGACGTCTTATAAGCGGATGAGGGTGAAGTGAGGCGAAAGAACTACACAACATCCATGCCCGAACAAGGATTCGAACCCAGGGCCTCTCACACCGTAAACTGGCGCCTGATCCACTACGCTAGAAACCGGCGCAATATCGGAAAAAAAGGGCTTAATAAATTATAAAAAAAGGGGAGGGGGCAGAAAGAGGTTCTTGCCCTGGGTCGCACATTCTAGAGGGCCTCACTTTTGAAAAAGTTAAATGGTAAAAACGAATGGGCTATTGTTGTTTCCGTTAACGTTGATGGTATCTGTGAAATTTATTTTAAGTGTAAAGAGTGTGTAAAGATATCACTGATCTATGAGGACGCAGCTAGTATGAAGAGAGGCCTATGAGCGCACATTATCACTTCAACCACGGCCGTGGACTTCAAATAAACAAAAAAAAAAGGAGGAAAGGTAGACTGAGATTTGCGTTGCTCCTGGCCTCGTATTCTAACAAAGAGGCCCTGGGAAAAAAAAAAACAATTTCTCGTAGGAAACTAGCAGCTGGCTGCAGACACCGTGATATGCTGTTGTAGAGCATTTTTTCACGTAAATCTCTTGAGTTCCGTGTGGTCACGTGCGGTGTTTTTATTGCTGTTGAGACTGTACTGGTTGACCTTGACTACTTCCGCTCGTGCTCTACCACCCTAGCTTATCTCACATACACACACGCACAGACTGTCGTCAACCATACGAGAGAAGGGGGGTGAGAACTTTTATGTGGTAGAAGGGTGCTTTGGTGCCAGCTTGTACAGATAAAAAAAAAAATAGCCAGAAGTAGCATAAAAAATAAATAAAAAAGAATCTGCCGACCCAGGTTGTTTGACATTCTTTCTTTTATAGTTCTCCCGTTACAGTGATAATTTCCTCACTACCCCCTCCTGTAAATTGATTCGTAAAAATCAGTATATATTGCCGCTTCTTTTTCTTGTAGAAATGATAGCGTACTGGTTTCCTCACGTTTCTTGTGATTAATGACTGATTACCCCTCCTCCCCGGACTTCCCCTCGATAACACGGACAAATCGTAACTCGGACAGCTTCTCCCCCCTTTTAGTCCGAGTTATCGAGGGTTCACTGTATCTAAAACTAATTTTTACAATTTTTCGAAATTCATCCTTGAAAGCTCTTTAAAAAAATAAAACGTGTTTTTTTAAATAATCCCACTTATCTCCTAAACCAGTGGAAATATTGAAAAGGATTTTGCTTTAAAATAAATCTTACGTAAATATCAAAAAAAGTAATTTCAGGATTTTTCGAAATTCGTTCTTGAAAGCTGTTAAGGAAATAAAATGCGATTTCTAATAATCATCTGCACCGCTTATACCCGTTGAGATATTGAGACGATATTTGATAAGAATGAAGCTTATGTAAATATCTACAAATCAAATTCAGGTTTTTATGAAATTCGAAAATTTAGTAGGTGAAAATCAGTAAAATGTTAGTCTCCCGAAAAAAAAAAAATGATCACAGAGAAATAATTCAACAGTTGGTTCTTTTTGCCAACCTACTCATAAATAAAACCTCTTTGGACTGTAGCCGCTACATACGAAAGAAATATCCTGACATGCCTTTAACATTCACTTAGGTATTGTATAAAGTTTGTGGGTTACGGGTTCGTATCCCATGCAAGACTTTGGGATGGGAATTACTGTGACACCTTACGAGCATATTGCGCGCGCTCTTTACACTGAGCTAAGGGAGTTCATTATAATTCACTGTTATTGAGTACGCTAGCTGTTAAATGCCTTCATCACATATTTTATCCAGAGTTACTGTTTACATTACATAATTTCATGCGGACAAAGCCGCAGCCGGGCAGCTATTTAATCTTAATATATAAAATGAAGTGTCCTGACTGACACACTCTAATAAACGTCTATAGAGCTCGAACCCGATGGCCGATCATCGTGATTTTTAACTTTAATAGCACACTCATAAAAATGCATATTAGCCATTTTAAGGATTTTTCGAAATTCAATGTTTAAGGGGGTGAAAAGACCTTAAATGTGTTTCCGATTAACCATCGATATATATCGAACCCTTCTAGAGAGAGTTGGTATTCACTTCAAAATGTCGCTTACGTAAATACCCAAAAAGTGTTTTTAGGATTTTTTAAAATTCGACCCCCAAGCATTAAAAACGGGCAAAATGTGTTATTTATGAATCGTCTATATTACTGAAACACAATTGACTATCATCGTGATTTTACTTCCATTAGTTACGTATACAAATATCTATGAAAGGACTCAAAAGACGTTTCGAAATTCTTTAATTAAGGGGGTGAAAATACGTGAAATGTGTTTTCGATTTTTCCTCTATATCTATAGAACCAATCAAGATATCGAAGTGCTCTTTGCTTTTGAATGATGCTTTTGAAAATATCCCATATACCATTAAATATACTATCCGAATTCGGCCCCAAAGAGGTTAAAAAAATTGTAAAATATACTTTTGATTCACAATCGATATATATCGATTCCATTGAATTTTATATAGACGTGATTTTAGTTTAAGATTGATGCTTATTCAAATACCTGAAAAATTATTTCACGAATTTTCAAAATTCCCCACCTAAGGTCATGAAAAGGAATGAAAAAATCATTAAATATGTTTTTAATTAATCGTCAATGTATCTTGAACCCAACGAGCTATTGTCGTGTTCTTAACGTCCAAGAGACACCAGTTAAGTATTCTAAAACGTGATTCAAGGGTTTTTTTATATTCACATTCTTGGGAGTTGAAAAGACCTGTAATGTGTTTTAGATAAATGCTCGATAGCTATCGAACCCATCGAGATATACAGTTAATTTTTGTTTCAGGATGATGATCACAAAAATAATCGCAAAATAGTTTTTTGATTTTTAGAATTTCGAACTTTCAGTACTGTGCAGGGGTCATTCGTGTTTTTTAATATATGATAGATTTTGATTCGACTTAACGAGCTACCGTTATGATTGGCACTTCAATAGAATGCTTATACAAATGTCTAAGATGTGAAATTAAAATATTTCGAAATCCTACACCAAAAAGGGTGAAAAAGCGCAACATTTGTTTTCCATCAGCCCGTGATATCTATCTAACCAGTCGAGATATTGAGGTGTCGTTCACGTCAAAGTGATGCTTACATAAGTATTTAAAAAAAATATATGTTAGTTTTTTTACTTTATGAAATAACATGATTATTAAGTATAAAACTACGTTCGTGAACTTTCAACGCAAACGATTCGAAAAGCAAGTACGACCAGCGAGAAATAAATTATACTGGAGTTCACGCTACAAAAAAATATCGATGCGTGGTATTGTCCAATCTCTACGAGCGCAGGACATGAATATTTTCTTTTTTAAGTTAAATTTGTTTTCATGAATTATTTCGACTTTATGTGACGCAGTTGTTTGTAGCTGAGGTCTACATTCCGGGAGGTTCTGGGCTGGAATTCCGTTAAAAGCTGCGCGCGAACGTTCAATTCTGACACACAGAAACTGCGAAGCAGATCCAACTATTGCAATTTGCATGTAGTTGTTTAAAAGGGTTAAAATGGATCATGCAGCTCACTCTCCACTTAGGTCACTTGACAACACCAGCTCACATAATATATTATCTGACTAATCCGAAGGTTGGGGTACCAAATTCATTACCGCGAAACCTTTTCCCACCAAAATTGTCTAATGGCATTAAAGTTCAAGTAATTTTTTTTTGAAAATATGTAATAGAGGGCACCGTCACCAATGGTTATGCACAGGGTAAATCAGACGTTTTTCGTTTGATCAACATCTTATATTTAAGAGTCTACAACTACCCCACAACGTCAACTTTGCAGTGGTATAAAAAGGCCCAGGTGAAGTCGCTGTTAGTGGCAGGGATAAACTTAAGACTGATTTTCGCGTGGTCAGTTATAGCTACTTATTCTGCTGTAGAGTTAGCTCAACTTGCAGCTTTATCATTCTAAAACTAGATGACTGAAGTACCAACCTGGTGTACAAAGATGTTTTTTCAATTAAATTAAATACTATCACTTATGAATAATACTCGCGAGCAAAGCCGCGGGGGACTGCTAGTATAGAGAAATAAAGATGAATTAAAAACAAAGATATTATGCAATTAAAGTACGCTCAGCGAAGAAGACTGGATAAAGCTGTTTGTATTTGTTGTTTTAATGATATACAGAGAATATAGTAACACCACCAATTAATACGTAATTAAAAGTTACTCTTTTCTATAGTACACGCGGGCGAAGCCGCAAAGGGACAGCATTTTGCATAATTTACTACAGTGTGTTGCGTTCATGCCCAAAAAATCAATTATCATTGCTGATGATTCAAGACTTATAAATACCTTTGTTATATTTTTAAGTAATGTTCAAATATCCTTTATTTGCAGCATAGTAGTCTGAATCAAATACACATGATTATTCATAATTTATAACATTATTCAAGATTAACGCTACACCGTACGTGTCAGCTTTAAGTGGAATGATGAGAAAATTATTTGTGTGAAATGTGATTAGAACGTTTATATAAAAAGTTGATGAAGGTATATATTTAGAATGTCAATTTTTAATAACTTTTATATTATAAGACCTCTTTGACAAATGAATTAAACATATGTTACATAGGTAACTTTGGGTGTTTCTTTCATTGTGACTCAATCAATCATTTAAACCAATTACTAAAACGTCCAGCATCGCTTAACTTTAAACCGAGAACCCCTTGACATGCAAAGCAGATATTTTCACACGTGACAAATTACGCGATAACGGGTGCCAATGCCAGATAAGTAAAGAAATTTGTGTTGTGTGTAAGTTTGATACAAAAGATACAAATGAATCACGCAAGAATATCTGTAAATTCAAAGTTGATTAGATTACTTTAGAAAACATAGCAGTTCAGTGACATTTTAAACACACATATTCATTGATAAAATGCCTTACCCACTTGCACTGATAAGAAGTTCCATAATTGCCCTTACCTTTTGAAATATTGTTTGTTCAAGTATTTTTAATGTATTAATTTAATGGATTGCGCTTTTACTAAAACATGCAAGTGAAGTATATTTAGACAGATTTAACTTGCTTTGTTTAATTAATCGAGTATCAATTTCGTTTGTGTATCATATGATAGTAGCTATTTTATATGTGTGTGTGTGTGTGTGTGTGTGTGTGTGTGTGTGTGTGTGTGTGTGTGTGTGTGTGTGTGTGTGTGTGTGTGTGTATATATATATATATATATATATATATATATATATACACACACACACACACACACGCACACACACAAAACAAAAAAATTAACTTCTTACATGTTCATCTGTGACGGTATATTTTGATATTATATTTAAGGCGCTTTTTTTGTAAATTGAGGAAATCTTATAACATATCAGATGAATAAAGTAACATATTTTTGTAATGAACATTGACATTTCAATATTTCCTTTGTTTGTTTACGAAAAGGTAAGTGGAAAACAATTCCCCTGATGATTAAAGCAACTAAAATGAACACCTGACTTTATTTTTTTTATTAATACTGCAATGGGTTATGCTTTTGGCTACAACTAATATTGTTTTATTACTTTCACTAAATAGCAGTGTGAAACCTTATTAGTTTACGTTGTTTTATAATAATGCATGTATTTTAACTTTATTGTGGCTCGGCGATTTATAATTAAGATGCCACGGTTAATTAGATTTGCAAGTTTGAAGCCAATGAGACTTTCTCACAAATTTTATTGAGTTCATCTACATTATCAGCATGGAAAATCTAGCCCACAAAGGTAAATTTTTTATATTTGCAGGTGATTTGAAGTAACTACAGCCATTAGAAAATTTTACATTTGAAACGCTAGCGGAAACATTTTCTCACAAAATGTCTGCATCTGTGACATCTTCCATCAGTACACCAGCCGGCACTTGGCGGGTCTGAAACAGTTTGTTTTTATAGTCGGACATATGGCTTATTTATTTAAATTGTGTTTTGAGCCAGTGCGTACGATATAAGTACTTATTCTGGTCGCAACCCACTTTTGAAATAGTTACTGCGTGCCCAAAACTTCTGAAAAATAACTTCTATACACCGCAATTTTGGAAGGAATGAAAACTTACGTATTCGCTTAGATACTAAGTAGTTTCCTTCTCTCGAAATCTATTTATAAATCCTCAGCAGCTTTTTGTTTTCCACACACATTTCTACTGTTGAAAATATGGGTAAATATTCAGAATTACTTTTATGTAGCTGTTTTCATGTGTTTTATGTGTGCCGTATATCTGAATGAAACTTCTTTAACGAAATATCCATTATATTATTTTCATATTTTGCCTTGTACTTGAGTGTAAATGTATTTTTAATGGATGTTAAATTTCATACGAGTAGCTCATTGTATTTACATATTGTTACATTGAGACATTGTTGATTAATGGCCAGTATTACAAATAAATAAAAATATACATGTTCATTACACATGTTCCAAAAATGGCACGTGAATAACAATCCAGTGTTACTTTGCGCCCTTATGTTTTTAACTCGTTTTCCTCACATATCATATATGCATTTTAACACCGAACTACGTAATGAATATAAAAACGCGAACAAACTTTTAAAGTGGAAACTGTTCGGTAATGAAGATAGCGTGTAGCGTATAATTAACGGACAGGTTGCATCATATTTTGCCGTACTGGCATAACAAGCTGCTAATACAGACGTCCCGCATTTCACTCCTTAGTTCGAGTAATGGCGCACAACACACAGTCAGTACGTGAGCGTGTTGTTGCTCTAGTAGAAGAGGGAGGCTTTGCAGCTAGTCAAGCCGGTGCACATTACGGCATGTCATCTCTGACTGCGCAGAAGTGGATCAAACAGTTTAAAGAGACTGGTCAAATTGGTAGGCGTCAAGGTACGGGGTTAAAACATGTTTTTAATCGGGAGCAGGGCACAGCTTTGGTTGCTTGCTCTCAAAGAAATACATTTCTTAATGCATTACAACTGAATAGGAAGGTCCTTTTTCCCGGCAGCGCCCAAACAATACGAAGGAAATTAAAATTTGCTGGTCTACATTCCAGTAGAGCTACTGTAAAAGAACTGCTGTCTGACGACTATCAAATATGCAGGCTTGCATTTGCTGAGTTAAATTCTGATCGTGATTTGAGAGATGTAATTTTCTCAGACGAGTCAACTTTCAGCTTGGCTAATAACGAGCCTGTGTTAGTCTACAGGCCTTAAGGAAAGTGACATGATGCGCGATATATTTGATCTTGTCGTCGCTCTGGAAGAGTTTCTGTGGCATGTTGGGGCTGGATGTCATCATATGGAGCTGGGGTACTCCATAGAATCGCAGGACGGCTTAACGGTGACCAATATATACATATAATGAATGATATAATTGTCCCAAGTGTTAGAATGAAAAATCCCGAAGGATTGATCAAGTTTCAACAAGTTTGTCTCTCATTCACACAAGTCAACGTGTACAGGATCGGTTTTCAATACAGTCAGATATAGACTGTATTACTTGGCCTCCTCGGTCACTAGGTCTCAATCCAACTGAGAATGTTTGGGCAGAGTTAAAAGGCACAATGACAGAAAACTGGCCAGACACCCCACCTAACTCGTAAGATGCTCCTTGGGACGTAATTCTTAACGCTTGGTAAGAACTTGCTAAGAGTGAAGGCTATTTTAGACGTCTATACTCTGGCCACCCTAAGGTTGCAGCGGAAATAATAAATGTTAACGAAATAAATCAAAGCAAATTAATTATATCTTAATTCCCTACATTGTGAGTGTGCCCTAACACAGTTACCTTGTATTTTTCAATATTTCAAGTGAAATTGATGCTGTGCAAACATTTTATTGTCTTTCACTGGACTGAATTAGCTAAAACCTTAAAATGGATCAAATATAGTAGAATCTATGCCAAGACGCCTTACTTCAGTAATGGAGTCAAATGGTAACTGGGCCCAATACTAAAAACCCTCGTACGTAATCCGTCCTTTTCAGGAATACATCTATATACTCAAAAATGTTGTTTGTTAAATGTTTTAGGGCCAAGAAAACAAAAACGGTTCCTAAATGTAAATATACGTAAGACCAAGTTCTTGCGTCGGATTTGAACCTCGGTTTTACTGGGAAGTTTACACGCTGGGTCACGACACTAATGAAAACTGTAGCTATAAGAATGCAACAATTGGATATAAGTTGTAAGATATTACATGATGGCACTGCAACCAAATAATAAGATTGCAATATGTCCTGACGGCTATTGTTTACTCAACGTAGAGAACTGATCTATTGGATAACTATGTAAAATAACAATTCTGATATTAATATGTGAAGATTCTTCCGCGCGTTCTAATGTGGATCATATAATTTAGGTGGACGGGTTTACTGACTCATTCACAGTCAAACAGGAAGAAAAGAAAACTACTTTGATGTAAAAATATCGCGAATACAGAAATTCAAGTATTATATTTAAAAAATATATATATTACTACAATATGTTTCGATGATTTCTATTGTTTATGAATATTGTTCTGCATGTTATTGAAACATAGCTATTGGTAGGGAAGAGAAGTCTCTATCTATTCCACTGATTCATTTATGTAATAACTACAGTCACTATGATAAAGAAGTGTAAGGTTGTTTAGGGCCTAATTGTATATTATTGGAAACAAATATGCAATTTTCTTCCAGTGGAACTGTTTAGTGTTTTTTTTTTTCTTTTTTTTATTTAGCAGCATTAAAATTGATGTGTGTCTTGTCAAAAAATTGTATTGAACTATCTCATATCTCATGCTGAATAAACAGTATGTTAACACTAACCTAATGTGAGAGGAAATATCAGTTGCATAAAAAATTTATTTTTTTTCTTATTACATGGCTTTTCTTAGCAACTGCATTTTCTCAATATTATAAATATAAATAAGTACTGTTATATTGATTATTCGTTCCAACTTGGAGATTCATACCAGCACATCCTGCAATATTTTACATAAAATATGCCATAATTTTAGTTCTCCTGTTAGTCAACAGCCATCCATATTGTAAATATACTTAAAACATAATTATATTGTCATATTATCAGTGTATGTCCACACTTCTAGTGGCGGCTCGTGGGTTGTTGCCAGGTGAGGCTGCAGATAGTCCAACCTGGACAGGTTGAGTGCTAGTTGACGCTATAACCACTGACACACTGGTATGTAGGTGCCACATTTTACTGAGTGATCGTAAACGAATCAATAGAGAGTACATTTTTCGTTACCATTGGTATACTGCGCGTTCATCAAGAGAGTACAGGGCTGACTATCTGCAGCCCCACCTAAAAACAACTCACGAGCCGCCACTGCACACTTCTTTGGCATCCCTCTACAGTCTAACAAATTTCTTAGTACCTTTATGGGTATCTACGACACTGCAATGCAGTACTAATTTTTTAATGATCAAAATAGGTGATAGCAGTAAGTGTAGGTCATGCGGCCTATCTTTAGAGGTACGAGCTCGTCGTTTAAAAATTTTTGGTTTATAAAGGCACTAAGAGAAGTGTTAGGCTGTTGAGGGACGCCAAAGTAGTGTGGATATACACTGATAAAATGTCAACATAATTATGTGTGAAGTCTATGTCCAATATGTTTGCTAGTTGACTAACACTACTATTAAAAAAGTGACACATTGTACGTAACACTTGTAAATACTGCAGGATGTGCTAGTCGTCTATATAAAATGCATAATATTACTGATGCTTTTGGATAAAAATTCATTTAAGATTAACTCTATATATAAAGTAACAATTTAAAATTAAGTTTATATATATATGTATATATGTGCGTGTGTGTATACACACACCTATAACTAAATGTTGCATATAAGCACTATTATCATAAAACACATCACAAAGAAAATTTATATTACATTAATTAAACAAACAAAGAAATGTCTGTCTAAATATACTTCACTTGCACAATTTAGAAACTGTGCAATCCATTTAATTAATATATTTAATATACTTGAACGAACAATGTTTCAAAAGGTAAGGGTGCAATTATGGAACTTCTGATCAGTGCAAGTGAATAAGGTGTTTTATCAATGAACATGTGTGTTTAAAGTGTCATTGAACTTCTTTGTTTTTCAACGTAATCTAATCAACTTTGTATTTACAGAAATTTTTGTGTGATTTATTTGTATGTTTTATAACAAAGGTATACACATCACAAATGTCTTTACTTATCTGGCATTCGCACAAGTTATCTCATAATTTGTCGCGTGTTAAAATATCTACTTTGCATGTCAAGGGGTTCCCGGCTTACGGTTAAGCGTTGCTAGACGTTTTAATAGTTGGTTTGAATGATTAAGTCACAATGAAAGAAACACCCAAGGTTACCGATGTAACATATAATGTTTAATTCATTTGTCAAAGACGTCCTATAAAATAAAAATTTTTAAAATTGACATTCTAAATATATACCTTCATCAACTTTTTATATAAACGTTCTAATCACATTTTACACAAATAATTATCTCATCATTCCACTAAAAGCTAACACGTACGGTATAGTGTTAATCTTGAATAATGTTATAAATTACGAATAATCATGTGTATTTGATTCAGACTACTATGCTGCAAATAAAGAATATTTTATCATTAAATAAAAATATAACAAAGGTATTTAGAATAGTCTTGAATCATCAGCACTGATAATTGGTGTTTGGACATGAACACAACACGCTGTAGTAAATTATGCAAAATGCGTGATTTTTATTGAAAGAAAATATATATATACACACACACACTCACACACACACACACACGATCGGTAATTTATTGATTACTTATTGAGACGATTGTAATGTCATGTAGTACGTTATAAGTTTGGTGTAAGTATTTAACGGAAATAACTTACGTTGCCTAGAGTTCGGAAATGCATTGTGCTTCATAATATTACATTGTAAAATACAAACGACCCAGGTGAAATTAGTTTTCTTTTATTACTAAACGATTAAAGTGCCAGTGTGAGCAATCCACGATTGGTAATGTTCTTATCTTATATTCGCAAACTTACGACAATTATCTTCGGCTTTTATTAACGTAATAAAAGAAATAAACTTGACTTTATATTTTTAGTTCTTGATAATTACGAATGAAATACATGATATATACTTATTTCATTTTGAACATATTGTCAGTCTTAATACATTGTTTCTTTAGGGAAAAAGTAAAAAAAAAACTTCTATTCCATCGACGGGATTCGAACCTGCGTCTCAAGAACGGTATGAGAGTGTCGTGAGGAGCTCGTCGGGTTGTTGCGATTTCGATGTGTGCCTCTGTACGCTGCCGAAGATACCCGAAGTGGGACTTAGACAAATTTCTGGCCTGTAGAGAGGTGAAATTTTTTGTGTGGACTAGTGTACATGTAGGCAAGTGAAAAATTATTACGCTTATTAAGGAGGAAACTTCTTAAATGAGAAACTTCTTAAGAAGGATTTACTGTAATTAACATGTGTTCAAAACCAAAGAGCCAAATCACGGTCATTGAAAATGTATGGACGTAAGTCAGCCAGTTAATGATAGTTAATTTAAATCAAAACTTATATTTCACTGAAAATATCAAAACTCAAAATTTAACTTTACTGAAATAACTGCAACTGCAATAAAAGCAATCAAAATTTAACTTAAAGTGTAATACCTTCCACTGGAATAGTCGAAACTCGTACAAAGTACTCAGTACCATATCAATTGTTACTCTTGTGTGCAAAATTCTAACTCTTAATATTCTGTTGTGGCCCTGCCAGGCAACCACAACAAAATACAAGAACAAACACATCTGCAAAAAAAATTAATTCTGTGTTAAACGTGTACAAATATGTTGTTTCGAAAGGTGAGTTATTAACAGGCACTAAAAATCACAGTTGCGGAATGCATGTCCCGACAATTCCCTCTCGGCCAGTTGTGACCGGCTCTTACCAATTAAACCAAAATCCACATCCAAACGTATTAAATAGCATCAAACAGTAAAACAACAAATTTCCACAAATTCCCCAAATTAAAGTTAGTACATTGACTGGGTGCACATCCCCAGTTTCCATTTTTCTCCTTTAAACATGTAACTGCACTGTTAGGAATAAGTAATATACACATGACCACAACTCAAGACAATTAGCATTATGTTTACATGTAGTCAAAAACATTGAGTGCACAGAAAAGCCATAAATAGTCACACAACCTTATATTCTTTAACACAAAAAAAAAATTACTTATTTAAACTAGCCTTCATGATAACACTACTTAAAGCACTACAAACTTTTAACTTAACTCTACTCAAAGATCACGAGAAAACCTCATTACAATCTGGATTAGATCACCTCAATACTATGCATCACCACCTTCAAAAACTCTCAACACTAAGCAAAAATCAAGCACACCTTTTGGTGCAATGACGGAGTGGCATAATAACAGAAGAAATATTACAATCAGGTGTACCCTTTGGATCAATAACGAGGTACTCTATACATCACTAACAATACTTAAATTACTGAGCCATATCATGGTCACGGAATCCAGAGGTGACCTAAGCCAAACATGTGCACTAAGACCCTCAATTTACAAATACTGACGGTTCCATTTATGACATTCGTAAAATTGTTTGCGGCCAATTTTGACCTTCCCCCCCCCACCCACCTCCCTTACCAAATTTTTAAATTGCATTTTTTCTGCAAAGTATAACCAATGGGGTCCCGATTTTTATAGTGGTTTGCGGGAAAGTAAGACAAGTTATCATTAAAATATAAATTTATAACACAAGACTAACGTCTTCCGATTAAAAGCATACCCTTGAACAGTAAATATGACCGACCCATGTCCTGGAGAAAAAAGAGAACACCGAGCACTGTGTGTTCCTCTTGCGAATACATAGTCTTGACATCCATATAGTTTAACATGAAAAATGGCAAATAACTTAAAATTAAATTTGTATCAATAAAAGGATGTCTTCCAATTAAAATCACACCTACGAACAATTGATACCACCATTCCATGTCACAAAAAAATAAAACACAAAGCACGGATGCCTGCTCGTGCTCGTGTAGTCTTGATGTACATAGCATTGCGTGGAAAAAAAACCTAAAAAGGTTAAAAAACTCTTGTCAAAAGAAACTGATATTAGCATCGCACATAACATTTTTTGGAGGCAGTGAGAATGTTGTGCTATCCTTTGCAACAAGAAAATAATGAGAAAAAAATCAAGTGAAGTTTGAAGACAAATCTTCGTGCTGGACTATGTTCGGTACTTGTGTCCTTTTAACGATGGTACGCCACGGCAAGAGTCTAGTTAATGCAAAAACAGCGCCGTCAATGAGTCCAAACTTAGTCACTTATGCCGTTATTACCCGTTGCCCAGTCATGTTTACTTTCAAACACCTGGCTGATGAGTAGTGCTGATGACGCATTCCCCTTCTTTCTCTGTCTTCCTTTCACTTAGCTTGCAGTCACTCACGAACACACACACTCCGCCACGGCGCAATACTCTCAAGCAGACTAAGGATACGTACAACTGCATAATGGATAAATTCCATGAAGCCGATGATCTGACCAAAGCGTCGGCGCCAGAAATCCTACAGGCTGGAGGGGATTACAACACAAGAAGTTTCTCACTTCACCAGGAAAATTAAGTAAACTATTAAACTCTGCCAAAACTCAAAAAATAATATACAAGACGTGTAATTATTTGTCATTTTCAGTGGTTGGGTGTGGGTAGAGGTGAGAGTACGAAAAATTCAGTTGTATACACGGTAATGGAGAATATCTTTGCCGGAATTATATACGCGTGAAAGTCAGCTGATATTGGTTAGGTGAAGGAGAGGGTTTCAGGTTATTTTCCGCCAAGGGGGCGAGGATAGAGAATGACACTTCCCGGGAAACACGTTGTAAGTTGTTTCCCACGCTGATGTTTGGAAGGTACGTGGGGGAGAGGTGGGGGTGAGCTGCCGGCCATGAGACAAGCATACAACTCTAGCTGTCACGGTTTTGTTATCTACGAAGGGTAAGCTTTTACTTTATTCTAAAGAAATGAGGGTAGACAAACTGTGTAACGTACATAGTAGTGCTCACCGACCGAACCTTGCTTTCCGACGTGCACCGTCATATTTTTTAACAGCTTTAGCTTTCATTTTTTTTTTATTTTAATTTTTGCAATTTTTTTACGGTTCCCGAGGGTATTAATTTTAGTAAAACCGCTATCTTCGTAAAATCCAGAGTTCGTAAATTCGGTGGGTGTCATTCAAAAAATTTCAAAGAGGTCTAACATTGAAATTATATTTATTACTCAAATGCTTTAATTGAAATATCCAACACTCAAATTGAAAACTCTCAATGTACTCAGTGTCAAAATACTTTCTAAATATTACTCTGTGTTAACAAAAGAAACTTAACACTCTGTTGTGGCCCTGCCTGGCAACAACAACCACAGAGTGACAAAATAAAATCAAAACAAAACTATTACATCTTAGCAAAAATACATTACTTGACCAAGTGTGTATGTGTGTTGTGTAGAAAACAGAGATAATGATAGGTAGTAAAACATAAATAAAGTTGTTGTGGCATATGTGCATTTACCGTTCCTCGATAGCCAGGTAAGTTCTGCTGTCACACAAGATAAAAAAACACATCAAAATACACAAATGCTCCAAAACACAATATGACACATGATAACCTTTGAGCACAAAACAAACCTTTAAATTTTGACATTCTCTTGGAGACTTGTTACCTTTTAATTTTCACCTTACCCCTGCACCATTCCTACATCCCCCAATTACTGGTGACTCACCGCACACAGCTTCTCCACCTTCCTCTCATCACCTCTTCAGCAATCTCTTTCACCTTCCTGCTCATCCACGCCTTTGAACTTAACTGCATCTCTGTGCCACACCTGCAACCCCCCCCCCCAACCTTTCACATAACACAGCTCTTATATTTAGACCTACTAACAAAGCCTTCCCTCAACAGGACATCACCTTCAAATTCAATTTCTCGAATGGTTTCACCTTCATCAGAATTAAAATTTTGAACTATCCTAGCAACACTTGAATTCTCAACAGTCTCTCCAAATACATCATCTACCTCACCCTCAGATTTACCCTCTTGAATATTCTTTACCTCTAGTACTATCTCTACTTTTAGGCCTAAGTCTCTTACTACAGATGAATCTTTAGAATCTTCAATAGAATAAACTACCTGTTCTTCTAACGGTACAATTTCACTCTTTATCTCTTAATGAAATTTATCTAGTTTATCTTCAAAAGCTACAACCTTTGTACTTAACCCTTCAACAGCACCAATGAAATTTATCTAGTTTATCTTCAAAAGCTACAACCTTTGTACTTAACCCTTCAACAGCACCAACCAAAGTCTTAGTCTGTGCCTCAATTAAGCCTCTGATTAATGCTGCCAAATCTTGATTATAGGTGATTCGGAATAAAGTGAGCACTCCAAAAAAGCTCTGATTAATTTCTATTTTCTGCCAGTTTATGTCTTTCCGCTGCATGTAAACATCAACGTTGCCAAGTGCTGTTACTTAGATAGGCTTGTACAATGTTTACATTTACGTTACACTGCTCCGATAAATTTTAGCTACAATATGTACTCATTAAATGCACCGGCGTTGAATATATGCTATACTCAGTAGAAATCTTAGTTATAAATACATGTGAGTAAACGTCTTATAAAACCGGTTTCTCTGTGTCTACTCTAACGGCGCTATTACCATTACGATTCTCATAAATGCATGCACAGTATATTCAAACTTTTATTAAATTAAAACCGCCACTAAAAACACACACCACACACAACACACGCAACTCAAGAATTCAAGTTCCGTTGAGCATACTGTAATGAATGACGACGACGCACGTAAAGAGAAACAATAAATAACGTATTTTCTTAATGTGTGAAACAGGGAAAAAATGCTGTTTCTATTTCCAGATACTCAGGCTGGCGATCATAAAACAAAACAACTTACATTACTATTGACTTCACATAATTTAGCAATGATATTCATAAACACTCACTTCTAATATATTTGAATGTGACTATTAGAAACCCATATTCTTTACACAACCGACAAACAAGCTGAATGACGCAATTCGCTTCCAAAATCCAAGCGAAGCGGCGAAAACCTAACTCTGATGCCATCTGTCTGTGAAATTTTAAACTACCTTGTAGCGCGAAGTATTAGCGGCATGTGCCAATGATAATCTACTTGGTTGCATCGCTTTGTGCTGCTGCGAATTAAATAAAATTATACAGTCAGTAGGTATGTCAGTAAGAACTTAAATAAATATTTTAAAGTATATTAAATACAGAGAGGTCGTTTGCATTTGATGTTGTTTCACTAATGCTGTATTCAAATAAGAAAATGCATGGAACTACATGCAATTATTTGCTACCAACCATACAAACAATAATGTTACTGTTGTTAATGTTGACTTATGTGCAGTAACGGCTAGTGATTTTTTTTTTCAAGGGTTAAATCTTTAGTACTCACTTTATTCCAAATGACCTATAGCCATGTTTACCTTTGTTAAGACAAATTTAAAATACCAACTGGCGGTTCATAGGCCTAGGTTAGCCCCACATCAATCGCCTACGCTTATTTATTGCAAAAACCAAACACACTAATAATACACAGTAAATTTAAAAACCACGTTGCAGTTGGAACAAAACTCACACATTTTCTTATTTGAACACATCGTCACTGAGTGCAGGGTAATTTTGGAGACATGGGTGGATACACTGCTAAAAACATACCTTGATACACTGCAATCACCGGTTACCTGGTCACACCACCTTCTAGTATGTAGCATTTTAAAATGCAATGTAATGACCTTGGCCGCTGCTGTTAGGCTGCTGCTGTTACACTAGAATGTGACTGCGCTGCAAGGTGCTTCCCATGTTATTGCCGCCTCCCTAAGTCCCGACACTACCCATATTCGTGCTGATCCTAGTCACGCCACCATAATATGTAACGGGGACGGGCGAGTACGTAATAATGATTAATCAGGTATGATCACTCCACCTTCCACAAATAAAAGCAGAAATCTGGCCGGAAAGCTTTAATCAACCTTACTGTATGTTACAACTTGCAAGTACCAGATTCTGTACTTCTCAAACAATTACATTTTGGTCAAGCCCAAAAGAAAAGAAAACAGTAGTCACACATCAAACTGAATTTAAATTTAGGTTAGTGCACTGCTGGGGAGAGAGCCAGTCCAAATGACAAAATATTAAGTCCGCATCTTGTCAGAAAAAAATAACTAATTTTCCATCACGGCCACAATTCCACAAGGCCGGCCTAACAAAATCTTACTAAGGTACAGAATTACTCAAAGCCATTAGTCCTCCAGATTCTAGTCCATCTGAACTTGCGCCTCCCCGCCAGCATGATCGCCCCCATCTTTTTGCATTCACACGTGTTTCACAAGTCTGACTAACTCAACTGACGCAACAAGAGTAACAACTAATGAAACACGTCCGTCTACCTCCGCTGACACTGAGTAATGTAATGGCGGACCTCGCCAAGCCAAACTGGCTGTCCCTGCAGCGCCCTTGGCGGCCACCCAGCGCACCAAGCAAGAAAATATCTTACTGTAAACCAAAACTGCATTAAATATAATGATCAAATACAATCGTTATACTTTTAAACAACCTCTGAAGTTAAAATATTGCTCTGAAAACCTGAAAACCCTAATTACATTTTGAATTAAAACATAAACTTTAATCATTTTAAACAGCATGTCTTTTAATTGGCCCATGCCGGCCCGGGAAAAACATATCACTGTCTCTCTTGTGCAGTCTACGAGCGGCTGTGCACGTGCGCTCCAGTGAAGAGTAAAAGCAGTAGAAAATAGTAAAAAATCTAAATTTAGCCATTCCAGGAACTGGGTAGGCACACCTGTGCCGTTACATAAAACTAGCCAACAGTACACCCAGCCTGGAGATAAAGTACAATAATAGTTCAGATATATAATCTGCTGAAAATTGTGACATTAAGTTAAATTTTCAAAAACACAAGGTAACAACCTAAACAAAGTTAACTAAACATAAAAAGGGATAATTTTAAAACCGATAAAATTACCAGTCTTAACTTTTTACATGATGATTATAAACCAAATACTATATCACAACAATTTCATTAAATTACACTAAATAAAATAAAAACAATAATAATACAAATGAAGGAAATAAAAGGTCTAAGTGGTGGGTGGACCGCCTCACACTTGTGTACCTTAAGTTTCTTAGTGTGCTATAGATATTATGATTTTTTTTTTATTTTTCAAATTTGTCTTTGTCTAAAATTTTAAAATGATTTACCTGTATCTATAAAACATCCATTGTTTATTATTAGAAAATATATCCAAGCAGGGATTTAGCTATTGGGCTGTATTTCAAACAGTTCTGTTTACTATTCGTCTGTATGTGCTAATTTTCATTAGGCTATCTTGTTGCTGCTACTATATAAAAATAATAGTAACCTGAAAGTCAAGTTCATTAATTAAATTTTGTGTCTGTGTGTGTGGGTGTTGTGTTGTGTTGTGTGTGGTGTGTGTTGTGTTGTGTGTGTTGTGTTGTGTTGTGGGTGTCGTGTTGTGTGTGTCGTGTTGTGTTGTGGGTGTCGTGTTGTGTTGTGGGTGTCGTGTTGTGTTGTGGGTGTCGTGTTGTGTGTGTGTGTGTTGAGTGTGTGTTTGTGAATAATTACGAGTAGCAAGTACAGAAACCTAACTCAAAATAATTTAAATAACTTAGTCATTATATATTATTGTCTTTGGTTTAATTAATTTAACTAACTGAATCCATTTAAAATTAAAATTTTTCATAACTTCCTAGAATTAAAGTAATCGAGAATCGAAGCATCGAGAAAAATATGGCTGGAATCGAGAATCGTAGAAAAATGGAATTGTTCCATCTCTAATTATTACAGTTATTTTTCTTGTTGCCTTCAATTTGGTTCTGCACCATCAGATCATAAAGCCGTATATTTTAAATTTCAAATAGTAGACTATTAAAAAAACTTACCTTTCATGGTAGGGCCTACCTTTAAATTAGAACAAATGTAATATAATGTTATCTACTTAGTGGTACCACTCGTAATATTTAAAATAAAATTGTAAATATATTTCTTGTAGACTACATAGGAAAAAACTTTCACTCTCACAATCTAAATGGAAATAGTGTATCAGCATAAGGTTTAAGTACGGTAATAATAACGAACATAAGTAGGCCTATTTGCCCAGATCATTACACTTATGCCTGGGAAATATACAGGGTTAAATCTTCTGTCCTTTTCTTTTGGTAATATGTAGGCATACATTTTTGCATCTGAAAGGCACAAAATTTCATGTGGACTTGATATTAAATTATACAACTTACTTGCTAAATAAAATATTGAACATTTACTTTTTCGTACAAAATTAATAATTGAGTTGGCGCCTTAAGAAAGCATGTTTATTTTATTTAGAATGTATGACTGCAACAAAAACAGTGTTTACCCACAAATTTTGTTAAAATAAATAGTAGGTAATGTTGATTTTTTTCTGTAGTACTGTAGTTTCTTCTGGACGGATTACATGCTTAACTGGACCTGCCCTGCCGAGCGGTCATTGGACTGAATGTTTTTCTAGTGCCCGTCTTCCAAAACACGTCTAAATATCTCAATGTCGTTGGTGATTACCGGCCAGGTTTTTTAATTCGAGCATTGCAATGTATTAAATATATGCACAGAATATTAAAATAACACCTTTGTTAGTAGAATCACAAATACACATGAAAAGCCTCAGTTCACAACATGACCGTCCTTTGTTTTGGATACCGGTACTGTTCGGCTGATAAATGGTGCAGGTGTTTGTAAAATATGTAGTTACAAAAATGATGCAATTTGAATAGAATAAAATAGTTAACTAATTAATTCTGGATACAGAGCTGTGTTTATTTACTACGGTTCCTGCGAAATGCGTACTTATTTTCCGTGTATACTAGAATATTATTTTCAACGTCGTAGATGGACATATTTATTTTTCAGGGCTGCCACCACTGCTTCATAAGGTCGTACGATCACGTCTTTTTTTTTTAAATATTGTGTCATTCTGGCACGTGTTACAAATACAGTGGTAGCATCAGCTGTCAAAATACGGAACTCTTATGTGGGATGGATATTCACAGGAAAATTTAGAAACACCAAAGGATAAGCATTGTTCATGCGCAGGTTTTTTCTCTCCTAATATTTTGTTTGCACATTTAATTTTTTATTTTGCAGTTTTTGTATTGCCCTTAAGAAAACGAAAGAATATTTGTTTGGTTGGAACAGAATCACAACTGTTCACTTCACTTTTCTCTCCCCACAGATATGGGAGCGACATAGAAACCAACAGTAACTGCCATTGCTCGAATATGTCGTTGATATTTGCGTGTATGTAAACAAATCTGGTATTGCGACTGTGCAGCTGTAATTTATCTACGGATATTAGATGAAGCTGAAATGCATGGCTCAGTTTCCCTGTATTAGTTGCACCCCGATGGATACTTCCAAATATAACATTTATAATATTTATAAACAGTAAATAATGATAAGCTATATAAATTGGAATCCAGAATGTCTAATGTATGTGAAAGTTAGCTATTCTGCAATGTAGAATGGGTAAGTAATAATTTAATGTTGTAACAGTTTTATTCTTGAACTATAAACAAATGCTTCCATAGGCAGTTTCACATAATCAAATTTTGTGTAACCTCCCCTTCGGCGTTACACGGGATTACGAGCACTGCGCTGGACAGTGCAGACACCCGAGTATGTCATCGTTAGGCCCGTGATGGTAGAGGGTATGAATGTGGGTATGTCAAGTGCCACAATTAACAAAATCAGGATACGTTACGGTGCGCGTCTCACCCATTTATTGACATGCTACTGCCCCACACACTATACAACAGGGGTGATGTCACTGTGGGGTACTCACACGTGCTCGCCGGCAGCCCATGTATAGGTCTCTAGTCTACATTCGACTCTAGTACTGTACTAGTGCTCTCATAACTGCGCGCCTACGTCTATACATGCGGATGTCTTACCACTCTTGCCATACTAGCACTAAAGACACATCTGACTGCTCTGACTGCTAACTAACAACTGCATTACATCATATATTACTTCGCGGGCATCTGACTGACTACTACATAACAACACATCATGCTCCGCGGGTGTCTCACTGACTACTGCCTCGCGCTCTGACCACGGTGGGGGCGGGCCGGCTAGCACGCAGCTAATGCCAGAGTTGTCGCCTGATGACAACTAGCCAATGGCGAGCAGTGAGCTACTGGGTGTAGCGAACTAAACTACACACTTGGTGTCCACAAGTACCTACAGTCCCTTACATTTGCTTTAATTTTGTATTAAATTTATTGAGTTCTAATTTCTGAATGGCGTGTGACGGTATGTTGACATCATAACCGTGGCCATTTTGTCTTTCAGTATATTAAATTGCAGAATTTTGTCAAAAAGGTTAGTTTCAAACATGTTTGAAATTTTCTCAAACTAAAATATTTGAGAACAGAGATTATTGAATTCTGTATTCAAATTAAAACATATAAAAAATAAATTCAAGCATTAATTATTTTGTGACAGATATTATAATTGTTGAGGTTGATGGTTTAGTTAATAAGATAATAGAATGATTTTACAGGTGGTGTACGAGTTATTGAAGTGGAACAAAATGTTGCTACATCCAGGTTGTTCTGTGTTCTTGTTGCCTTCTGCATTTGGCTTCAGGAAAAGGAATTCTTATAAATCACTTGACAAGGTAAATATATTTTTTTTGTTTTCGTTACTTTTTTTTTTTGAACTTTTGCTATCTCACCTCTTCCTTTTCAGTCGCATACTACATTCCTAAATTCTGTCTTGTACTTATTCGTTGATCTGTTTATCTTTATTTTCCTTTTGCTGTTTTAGAGGAAAAATGTACAGTAGTCAGTTATTTGTGATGAATGAAATTGACTGCTGTATAAAGTGACTTTTGTCTAACTTTGTATTATTTTCTGGATAAATTTTCGCTATGTTTGGGTAATAATTATATTTTTGGTGTGTCTAAATTCTTGAACTAAGAATGAAAATTAAGGAAATAAATAATGTCAAACTCTCAGTGCCAAACTCTGCAAGGTGGTACAGTAAACCCTCGATATAACGACATCGCACAGTGCCAGGAAATTGTGTCGTTAGATCGCCGATGTCGTTAGTACATAGGTAACTAAATTTGACACAACCCATAACCCCCCCCCCCCCCTTTTCCTAAATTAGGTATGTTTTCCTTTTTCTAAAATTTATGTAGAACAATTACCAACTTAAAAAAAGTTTTCATTGAAATTATATTTTAGTATAACGAAAAGATGTCTTCCAAATAAAATAGTACCCCACCATGACGTACATGGCAGAGTGACACGCTTGGTCTGGTCATAGAATAAATAAGGAACATCAGAAACGAATTAGCGTGTCGGCGCCTTTTACGTCAGCAAACCCGGGCGCTGATTGGCTAGTGATGTCCGCCATGTTGTAACTGCGTTCCCTATGTAAACAACACGTATACGATAATGTAATTTCGTGTGGAATTTTATCTTCATTTCTTTGTTCATATTGTGATTGTGATGAATACCTATAATATCATAACACACATAAGACTTAAGGTTCGTAATGAAAAAAATTTTTGAGGGAAATTATTCCGTATTGATCTTAAATCTAATTCGTTAAACGTGTGTGGCCGATGTAGGACACACAGCTTGTTATTTTATATGAATAATTGCAGTTGCTGGAAAACAAGTTATGGTTACCTAATAAATTTGATTTGATACGTGAAAAAGAATCTGCTATTTGGTTTGTGCAATAGTTATTTAATAACCGTGAGTTATTTTTTTTGTAGTTATTTCCACTGATGATGAAGATGTCAGCAAGAGTATTCCGAGGAAATAATAGATAACTTACTACAATTATACTATGCAAATTGAAATTCTGTCAAAACTTAACAAGGAAAATGCATACATAAAAAGCATAGGCCTACGTTTTATTTACAATAGAATACAGGTTTGTTAGTTAAGGTTAGTTACTGCTATATTAAATGAATTGTGCATTCAAGTTGTTTATTTAATAGTATTGTTAATTATTTACCATTGGTATTAATAGGCCAGATATCACAGCAAGGAAGTAATTCTAGCTTTGCATTTAATTATTTCATTTACTACACTTGATTACTAAAATTGTGCAGGTCATGGATTAATGAAACGCTAAATAGATACTCAGGCCTATGTGGCTTAAGGCCATGCTGCAATCGAAATAATCATTAACATACCAGTAACAGTTGACTACCCTTAGAACTCCGACTAACTATGCTATGGTGTTCGTAAGAGTCATGCATAAAAATAGCAATAGTCATTACCATAGCATAGTTGCTAGTGAGATATAGAATGTTTATTTTTAATGGTTATGGTTGTTGAAACGGTACAAGTCTCCTTTAGCTGCATTCAATTAAATTTTACTTTTCAACTAACCTTAGGGAGCAAAGTATGTACAGCAAATGTGCTAAAAAAACTTGAAAATACACAAAGCGAGAGATGAGCTCTCACAAAAATTTAAAAACATTAACACTACCAAAAATTTAGAAAACCCCAAAATCAAAAATCCCTTCAATCTGCGAAGCGTCAAGTAACAGTCAAACTCAGGAGGTCAATTCAATTCCTTCTTGCCATTGGGCCCTGTGGCAAGGATTGACTTAACCTACCTCTTCTCAATTCGTGGACCCTATCAACCTTTCCCAAAACTCCCTTGCTCCTGTCACCGTAACTACTTCCTTCTCCAACTCATTCCACTCCTTTATCGTTCTCAACATTATAGTGTTTTTCCTCTCTCTGTCTTCTTTCCAACCCTCTTTATTTTCCATTCATGATCTCCCTTTCCCCTGAATATACCTCTCTGTATCTTGTTTCCCATTTGTGAAAACCACCCACCCACCCCTCCCTCTCACCACTTTGAACATCCTTACCAGCTGCTCCACTTTCTTCCTCTCTTGCAGTGTGCCCCACCCACGACCTCTCACCTTTACTGATGGTCTGAATTCCTCCTTTCTTTCCCCCTGTGTCCTCCACTTACTTACACCCCACCTAGCTGCCCTTCTCTGCACCTTCTTCATCTCTATATCTGTATGGGCAGAGAGTTTTGACGAATAACTGCACAGAAACAAGATGTACCTAATTAATGGCACTACAACTTGGATAGACGTGCAGACTTACAGATCAGGGTACACCGTATTGAAATACGGAGTACGCTAAAATTGTTTTGAAAAAGCATACATAAAATATGTAGGCTTAGCAACTAAAATGTCTACATCAACATATGAAGATAACAGAATGGAAGTGAAATACACATTTATAACCAAGCATCGGAAGGTTGTCAGTTTAATTGTTACAAGAAAACAAATATTTTTTTGAAATAATTTTTTAATATATCATTTTCAAAATTTTTAAAAGGCATTATTTTTTCATACACTTCAATTAAAAGTTCAATTAGCCTTCCCATTTACATGCATTACAGACAAAGGAAGAATTATATACATTCATGGACAGAGTTTACTGATCTAAATAATTACATATACTGATAAAACTATAAAAACAGATGTTATGTAGTTAAACTTCTACAGGAAAAATTTTTGTTACACACAGTCACTCTCTTGATCAAATTGTGAATAATTTGCCAATGCTAATTATTTACCTAACTTCATTACAGGATCATTTCAAATCACATGATTCTTTCAAATTGATGCACTCAGATGGAAGTAACTTACTAACTATCCAACTTGACTTTCTTCACAGAAAACTGAAGTATCTATTTGGGGTACAGTGAGAACTTTTTTGAAATCAGTCCTAAAATACACTGCATATAAATGGATTTACTACCTCAAGTTAATGGTAAAATATAAATATGAAATGAGGAGGGTACCCGAGGCCAGGATATCATACCCCGAGTGCATATTTCCTCATGGATGCACGTATATTGTATCTATTCTACGATGTGACTGAGATTATATCAAAAGATACTTTTCGAGAATGTAAGCAAGCTTTACAGGGATGTACATATCGATGGTGCAGATGCAAAACCTCGTATGTAAATTTTTGACAGTAATTACATTTTTACACATTGTTTCTTGGCAATAACAAGAATGTCCAATAAATTAGTTTTTTCCAAAGCACATTTTATTGTATTGATGCAAACTAAAGGGCTGTAAAATTCCTTCCACGCCAGTAAGATTTAAACTCCAGTTTATCTGCCCATCTGAGCTCTTTCCAATTGTGACATATGAGGTTTTGCATCGTCACCATCAATATATTGTGATCTAGATGACAGTCATGAACCTACAGAATATGAGTGGGACAGTATAAATAATTTATGTATGGTTGATGTTTTAAAAAGTACACAAACTATACAATTATTCTGCAGTCGCAACTAACACAAAACTATTAAATTTTACTGCATAGAACACTTTTATTTCAGGCCCAAGTTATAACATGGTTGTAATGTAGGTGCCTGGGCAAAGTTACAAACTGTAACACATGCCATTTTAAAAGTCATTTTCAAAACAGGCATCAAACCTCATCATATCTCTAGATATTTACACCAAAAATATCTCATATTGAATTCAGTAGGGTGCAAGCCATGTGAATACTTACCCTGCTGTTATTGTATCAATAATTATTTTGTACACTCAACTGTGAATTTGTCAAATATCTTTCAGCGTGACCACAGAAAACTGATATACAAACTCGCTGACTTAGTATGACTGGCTATTTTATTTTCAACAATACATACCATATGTGTATCTGCAATTTTCTAAAAGGAACAAAGAGTACCCAGCCTTCATAATTCCTATAGCTGTGATTGTAACCAGGTGGGTTTATTTGGGGTGCTATAAACCCCCTCCCCCCCAATCATGTTCCCCCAGAATATTTAACAATTTCATATTGAAAATTTGAAAATATTAGTACAAGTAAAAAATTCAGTATTTTGTTACTAAAACTTATATTCTCAAGTTATAGCCCCCTCCATACACAAATCCTGGCAATGCCATCGAGTTCTCTCAAGACTAGATACATATTTTTTATTTATATTTTTATATGCCGTCAAGAAACTTCAAATACACTACATACACTAAAAATGCAAAGAAAAACATAGAATGCTATCAGTGTGTATCCTAATTTAGTAAAGTATACAGACACACATATGAACATACCCACAGATTTATTCTGTAAAGTGCCTACCACTGCCCACTGCTGACAAACATAATGCAGACTTTCAAATCATGACAGTATTGATAGTTGACTTGAAATTTTAATTGCGTACCAAATGAAAAATCATATTCGAACAGAGCCTTACATACACAATTTCGTAATATGTATGACTTTGCTTTAAATCAACATCTGGAAAAAAAAAGTGCTTCCACATTCATGTTGGTAATAGATTGCAGCACTATATTCTTCCTTTAATTTACTATCACTGGGAAATTTCCTTTACTTTTAAGTTTCCTGACTTTTCCCTTAGTTTCCCTGACTTTTATAATTGTATGGCAACATTATGTTACCTGTTAAGCAAAGGTAGGCCTATTTCCTAAAAAAATTAACACAATAACCAAACAGCATGTAAATGATCTCATTTGTTTTCATTGGCTGGCAAGACTATAGATGTAAAGAGTTGCCTAAATATTTCAACCAGCCAGTAATTAAATCTTCTCTTCAAACCAGATCATTTCATTCCATTTTTAAGACAGTCCATCTACTACATAAAAATTTTCTAGCCTACAATATTCTGAGTCATTTTTATTCCATCAAACTTGACTGACCTGTCGATTTGTCAGTGGTGTAGCCACTTTTTAATTTTGAATTCTTTACTCAAACAAATTTTAACATAAACAATTATATTTCTAACTGCACATAGAAGTTTTAATGTATATGAAGAAAACCTGCTCAATTACCACAATTTTACTCCTAGAAATCAAACAAGACTCCCCACTGTAAAGAGACAGTGGTTTCATTAGCTTGCCCTTGTAATTTTAGTATGCAACTTCACTGAACTTACAATCTGTGGCACCTCAATTGATCACCTTACTATGAATGACCTTTATAAAAAATTACAGAAAAATTAACAGTTACTACCATGTATGAACTTAACACAACTTTTCATAAAAGCATTAATAATAACTGCAGTGAATAATTATCACAAGCTTAAACATAATACAGAAGCCTGAGAAGCATATCAATTACAACAAAAATGTAAATACAGAATTCAAACATAGCAGCTGTGGTAGTGAACCACAAATTATGAACAATTTTGCTATGAATATCTTGGCTTCTGGGTTGAGGCCAAGTCTGATGTTTGGTTACTTCCGACATTTTGGCAATGCTTGCAGTTGCCATCATCAGGGTTGGCAACAACATACATTGCCTAAACATCGGAAGTGACCAAACATAAGACGTGGCCTTAACCCAGAAGCTGAGACACCTTTCACAAAAGCCTACAATCAGTAACAATTTTGTTGATACACGTGATACCTACTTGGACAGAAAGATGATGAGAATGCAATAAATTTGTAAGTATTTACAAATACTTGTTTAATGTGGATAACATTTATATACAAAAAAAGTTGCACAGAGATTCAATATGTTGTACATGGCATGTACATTGTAACTTAATGTTGCATCCAAATAAATTATTATTGTTATTTGTAATGATTTTGATGTGGCTAAGTTCTGTGGTAATAGAGAACAAAACACAGTGAAAATCTTGACATATCAAAGATAAAATATTATACTCGACACTTAAACAATTACAATTACAATTAAAAACTAATATTAATCATCCAGTTGCTGCTAGGCCTCTGGGTGTTCTAATCTAAAAAGCAGAGATCGAAGGACACCTTCCTGTAAATAGCATTTATAATATTTCAAATTTTGTACTCAGTTTCACTGGATGTATAGTACAAAAAGACCTCAGACATGAGATACATTAAACTAACAATCTGAAACCATGTATACTTGTCTCATACCCACATAGGAAAAATCTATTTTAGGCCTCATCATAAAATAATTTCTCCCAACAAGTCATATGTTGCCTGAATACTAAGTTCCCCTTTCCTAGCACAACTTATGAGATATTTTGAACATGTCCAAAATCATTCTGTATAAATGTGGTAGAAACTTATAATTAGCCCGTTCAAAGTACTTTACAATTACATACATATTGTTTACAATACATCTGTTATAGTCATGATATTAGTACGCCTGTTATAGTCATGATATATGTAAACACATAACTAATTTAAAAACAATAAAATGTTTAAAACTAACAAGAAAATATTGATATATTAACTGAACGATAGCATTCATGTGCTTCTATCCCAAAACATATAAGAAGCATGAAACATTACATAAGTAGTAAAATGTTTACAAATATGCTTCAAAACTAACACCAAATAAAGGGTAATAAACACATTCCAAAATAAATAACGAATTATCACTGAAAACAAATTCTATGTGTGTTCAACAACACACTTCCTAGCAGTTACACTAGATATGTAACAAAAGCAAAATCATTCAAATTTAACAAATCAAGCTATGACAAATGATCACCAAAATCACAAATTTAACAATTACTTTACAGGAATCATGATACGTTAAAGAAACATTTGTATTGCTGAATAATAGCCTATATTGGACTCTAAATGTAAAATGCTTAATGTTTATGACGACATACTGCACCAACATTGTTTGTGCAGTAATAGATTAAATGCAATAAATACTTGACATGAATTCAGAACCATGTTTACATAATGCCTGTACAGTTGCTCAACAAACACATTTATCAGTGCAATGCTATTACAGTAGTATTCAATATGTGAAAGGCCAATAGTATATCGCGAGACTCTAACAATAAAAATAAAATGGGAGTGTGTGCCATACAACTATAACCTAAGAGTACATGCACAAATACACAGGACAAGCACAATTACTTGTGTAAAACTTTATTGGCTTTCCTGTTCTTTCTCTTCTTCTGCAATCGTTCCAAATAACTTTCTCTGTTGTACTATTTCACACAATGGTAGATCTTCATTCTTAAATATAGCTTCACAGTAAATGATTTGGGAAAACTAGGACAAGGATGGCAGAAGTCAACATACTCAAATGCTTGTAAAATGGTATGTGCAATGCCAACAGATTCCTTATGTTTCTCAAACAACAGCTGGAACAATTCATCAAGTTTCTCTATGAAACTAACAAAATCTTCACGCTGCATCATCAAAGCTCCAAAATCTCCACGATTACTTTCATATGCTCGGAAATAACATAACAATTGTGAACTGTCAGTGAGAATGTCATTAGCATGAACATAGTTTTCACATACTTCACAAGAATGTCGAATGAGAGCTTTAGACATGAGGTAGCCACAAATGTAAACTAACGCGTTCTGCTCTGGATCATTCAGATGGCGGTAATCTTGAGCATTAACACAACAAACACTAGAATTTTCAAGTCGAGCTGAACTGGCATCAATAAGTACTTTTTGGGAAAGATCTGCAACATTCACAATCCATTTGTCTGAATCCCACATGCAATTACTGGTAGGTGAGCCCTGCAGTTCGACCTGTACAAGCAATTTCTTGAAAATACATGAGAAACAGTAAGGGGTGGGATTGCCACAATTGCAACCCTGTCGACGGACAGTGCAGAAATAGTTTTCGATGCATCCTGATTCAGTCTCTTGGTGAACAGAAACTGAACATTCTCCTCTGCTTTCATTTCTTCCAATACCAAGGTTATCACGTAATGAAATCCTCCAACCTGATAAACACTTAATAGTTTTGGGTACATCTTTGCCTAAACGATTCCTTACTACCAGATGGTCCAGGAAAACAAGGAACTCTGATATGAATTCCTTATGACCTGAGGTTTCTGTCAGAACACATCTGTATTTTTTTTTTGGAGACTTCAGATATGAACTGTTAACACAATCAAAGATGATGTCAAACTTTTGCGACAGTTCAGCAGTGCCAGAGGCAGATGCAGGAAGTAAACCCAAGACAACACTTGTATTAATGGCTGCTGCATAAGAATAACTTAACACCTGAGCTGCTAATTTCACTCTCATTTTCGAAAAACCATTTTAATAAATGTGGCTGTCTGTGAGTTTACTTGCCAGTCTGATGGAACGTGTCTTATCCTGCAAATACATTGTCTCTATGTCTTTACAACATGCCACTTTACCATCAAACTGAAATGTGTGATTTATGAGGTTGTTTCGTGATGACTTTTTTTAAGTGGGATGTGTCAAAACAATAAAATATTTTCAGACCGTCCAGTTCAAAATATGGTTTTTCTGGTGTGACAGATAGTAACTTAGCCATTTGTAAAAAGATGGACCCCATATCTGATATCACTGCCCTGACCAGTTTCCTTCAGCTTCTGAATCAAAGAAAACAGAATTTCCTTTACTGTCTCAGAGGGGCGTGAATCTGTAACAAAGTTATAGGTTAGCGGCTGTATCCAATTTTGAAACAGACCCTTGGCCATGAAAACAAGAGCAGATGTAGTTAATTCTGGTTTGCCTCCTGTACTGGTCCGTGAAAATCCTACAACTTCGTCTTTTACAGAATTGTAATGAAGATGCCACTTCAGTGCAGTTTAATCTACACACACAACACAGTTCTTGTCCCTCGGACTCAGTTCACTTGCTTTTACCTTCAAAACATTTGGTACTGTAGACCCTTCTCAAACAGAAACTTTTGATAACTATTTTTGTAAAAGCCTTGGCGTTGGAAGATGTAAATGAGTCCGCAAATATTTATACTGTATGTCTTTGGACTTAAAAAATTAACACACAGTGTAAAACTCTTCAAATGTTCAGAATACCTGGAAATCATCTGTGCTTTGAACAACACCAAGAATATTTTCAATTTTTGTGGTAATGACCGGCACGAATAAACGCATGACATCTTTGGACTGTTTTCAAGAAGCTTCCTCTTCAAACGTACTGTCCTGCACCTCCATTTGCTAGCCAGTTTCTGCAAGCGCGCCTTCCTGGGTGAATAGATTGGCCTGGATGGTGTCCTTTGGTGAACTCACTGGCTGGGATAAAGTTTTGGATAAAGACTCAGCAGGCAGTGGAGTAGTGGTCCCGACAAAATCAGCACTACTTTGCTCCAGAGTCATGCCATCTGCAGACAATAAAAAAACCCTTTTAGGTTCATAAGTGCACATAAATATGATACATATACACAGTACAGTACACTGAAAAAGTGCATAGTACAGTGAACCCTCGATAACTCGGACTAAAAAGGGGAAGAAGCTGTCCGAGTTACGATTTGTACGTGTTATTGAGGGGTGTCCGGGGAGGTGGGGTAATCAGTAATTAATAACAAGAAACGCGAAGAAATTAGTACGCTATTATTTCTACAAGAAAAAGAGGCTGCAATAAGTACTGTTTTGTACATAAATATCGTATCAAGTTACGGGAGGGCCGCCATGCAGTGGAAAAATTAACGTAACGTGGAGGACTGTAAAAGAATGTCAAACAATGTGGGCAGTCAGATCTTTATTTATTTTTTTATGCTGCTACTTCTGGCTGATCTTTTTTTTTTATCTCTGTCCTAGAAGCTGGCACCAAGCACCCTTCTATCACATAAAAGTTTTCGTCTAGCTTGCGACAGCCAATGTGCGTGCATGTGTGAGAGAGATAAGAAATGATCGTTGGAGATAAGCTAGGGAGGTTGCGAGCGGAAGTAGTCAAGGTCAACCGGCACAGTTTCATGCAATACAAACGCCGCACGTGACCTCACGCATCTCACACAAGATGTTTACATTGAAAAATACCTTACGTCCATATGTCACAGCATAGGGGCAGCAGCCAACTGCTAGCCTGATAGTTACTTTACCCTCCTACAAAGTTACAAAGGTATAAAAATAATTTTCCTCGTATACATGAATAAAAACGGTACTGTAATTAACAATCCTTCTGGGTCGCTGTACATTATGTGAACACATTTTAACATTACTAATTTTAAAATTTAGTTTTATGTATGTAAATTGCATCATATAACACATAATTAACAGCTGTATTCTTACACAAATTGTCATATTATAAAGCAATAAAATTTTAATCATGTTCTACAGAGTTACTGTATTTACTCGTGTAATCGCCGCATATTTTTGACCAAATTTTAGGCCTATAAAGTGGGGTGCGGCCATTAGGCCTATAAGCGGTTTTCCAAAAAAATTACCTGCTACATTTTTCTGGTGTAGAATATAACAATGGGGAACATTCACATTTCATAGAAATGTCTAGAACTGCTCGACATGCTCTTTTATACACATATAAATGTAACTATTAACTTTTTATCCCGTGAAAATAGATAGGAATTGAGTTATTTGAGATTAAAAACAGTAATTTAGCCGGGCGTTATTACGTGACCGCGAAACGCTTTCTCACTGGTCTGACATCACACCTTAGTATCCGCATCCGCGCTCCGGCTGCGCTCATGGCAGATAGAGGCTATAAACGATTTGTTTATTGAACTTGCATGAATAAATGGGCTTTTTTTAAAAGCACAAAGTGATAATATGCCCCGAGTTGATTCTGATACGATAAAAGACTATTTTATTTCCAGTTACGTCGTTGGAGCGGAAACTAAATGAATTAAATTACAAAGGCAAGTTACTCATAGTTTATCGGTACATTACCGACAAGTAACATAAAACGTACATGTGAGTAGTCATACATAGTACGACACTACTCAAAATGCTGTACTAGTATGATAAATTGCCTCGCATTATAATTAAGTACCAGTATTGGAAACCATAACCGTTCGTGGTTTGGGTTACGGCCGCGCCATTCATGACCGTAGGAATGTTACGTGGAAAACTGAATATTTTACGCGAAAAAACGTACTGCTGACATTGTTTGCCTGTAGTGACATACTGTAAGTCATATGTAAATCATAAATATTCTGGTTCTTTTAATTACCGAAGGCCTACCTTGAAGTTACGCTACCGTCGCGTCGCAGGCACACTACACTCACCCACTTGGCCGGTAGGGCTATCCCAGCGGCCACCACGCGAGTACCGTTCTTGCGGTGCGGTGACAGCACTCGGCCCATTTAGTATCAAATACAGGATGTCCCGAAAATACCTTCCGATATTTACACAGGTTAAAATATGCAACAAAATAAGACGAAAACATGTTGTGCACTATCCACCTAAAGTCAATATTAAGGGCGTTATGATAAGTTAAAGATGAACGTTTTAAACAGTATTTTCCCAAAATATGGGAAACTACGCTGCATACAAAAACAATATTGTCATCATTGCTTAATGTTATTGGGATTGTCAAACCAATAACATATGGTGCTTGATATAGGTGGTACGGGATAAAGTGAGCACTCAAAATAATCCTGCTAAAGTTCTATTTCCAGCCAAATCGTATATTTCCACACGTAACGGCTAACAACGGGCATATCTAACCACTCTGGACACCTCACTTGATGTTGGCGCGTGTACAATACATTGTGTAGTCAGTATGAATCGATACAGTTTATTAAAAAAATATATATTAATAATTTAAAATACAATTATGTCAATTTCGGTTGAGTTTATTTCTGTATTGTTGTATTTAAATAGGAAAACACACGTAACTATATTGAGTAATTTCGCTGCCAACCATACAAGCAGTAAGACAGCTATATTTAATGTTAAATTATACACAGTCGCGGCTAGTTATATTTTTCAAAGGTTAAGTTTTTAGTGCTCACTTTATCCCGAATGACCTATACATTCCACCCTTTGGAAAATAGCAGAGGTGGCTACCCTCTAATTAAATACAACTGATTTTACCATCAGGTTTTCTCTATATTTGAAGGTGGTTTATTGAATGTTACCTGTGCAACAAAAAAGGTGCTCCTGTTGCAACTGTTTTTTTTATATATAGAATATCTTGCTTACGTAGGACACAAATTAATTCAAATGAAAATTTTGCTCAATAAACAAACATTTTATAACATGAGCAAGTAGGCTACTATAACTTTGCGTGACTGTCCCAATGTTGGAGTGTTGTGACCATGTTTAATTAAAATATTATGTATATATATATATATCTTATTGTTTAATGTATCGGCCTATTTTAATTGTTGGTACAAATGTTTTAATTAGGGTTGTATTTGAAATTGTTTGGCTTATACTTCAATAGCTCTATGTCTATAGTATTGATAAAATATTTCCCGTTATCTTGTTTAATATTATGAGACCATCTCCAACCTGTCACCAGAAAAGAAATGGAATCAAAGAATGGAAAAGTAAAAACGTAAGTATAGAATGAAGCACATACTAGTATGTACAAAATAGAAGAAAAACCGACATAGGCCTACCGTATTTTGATTTTGCATTACAACAATGTTTTCAGTTGTTTTTGAAACACTGATTGGTGTGTTCCTTTTCATTTGTGGAGTTCTTTAAAAGGTTTGTACATAGCGTGACTTCTGCATTCAATTTCATACTGTCATTTTCCATGTCAAATGTACAGTATAAAATTGCAGTTATTTGGCAAACATTAATTCGTGCAGCCTTCAGTGTTAAAAAGGAGGTGGCCTATTTAAATGAAATTAACTGTGATGCTATGCAAATATAAAGGTAAAATTAATCTAACCAAATTATTAATATTTCTGTCATCTTTTTACATGCTATTTTTTCATTTACGCTTTATTTTCAATGTTGATATAATAGCATAATGTGCGCCAATATACACGTGTTTTTTTCTTTTCAAATTTATTTTCAATAGTTCTTTGGTCAATGTGTGAACTTGGATCAAAAATAAACTACAATAGGCCCACCTAATATAAATACCTACAAATTATTTTAAACTATTTAATCAAGCCATTCCCGTTCGATGTAGACTGACGTAACTCGCATTTAAGGTTAGTCCAAATGACCTCATGATGAAAGGTTTTTAAGAAATAGTGAATTGCATAACACGATTTCAGTTTTTTTTTGTGAAAATAATTATCGAAGAAGTAAGATAAGTTACATTTATTTACTTCAAAATGATCTTCACAGATAAAAACAACTGATTTCTGTGAAACATCTTCATACCATCAGCAAATGGCGTTGAACCATTTCTTTAGTTTACACGTATCTTGCAGGACGGTGATGAGTATTTTGTCCAGTGTTGCAGTCGAAGTGCTTGTGCACAGAGGTATTGTGTCCCATTTAACGTTTTCATGATGATGTACTTTATTTATTATTTTCCGTTCCCATGACGTTAAACCCTAAACACTGGGAGTAAACTACCGCCACGATCCATGTAAACACAGGCGGCGGACGAGCGCGTACTAAGGTGTGACGTCACGAGCGGCTCAGGCGCGTCAGCCGTGTTTTGGCGTGCATTCAAACTGCGATATTTTCATTTGGCCATAACTTTCACATTTTTCAACTTAGAGCTGCGATACTTTGTACGTATGATATTTGTACCGTACTGGCTGTGAAACCATCGTCAGAAAAAAATGTGCATGTTGCCCATTATGTACATTTTTTTCTATATTTACACGTTCATAACGTAACCATTTCTTCTGAAATAAAGAAAAAGATTTTGTCGGTGTATAGTAAACATGGAAAACTTAAGACTACAAAATCTTGTTAATCCATTCATGTGCGTCACTCAATGAAAATCGTTTAAAATTATCCCGCATAAGACGTTTACATTTTACGGTCCATTACGTGTACGCTATTATTTCCCATGAAGTAGTTAATAAACAAATCCGATTCATACTTACAACTCTCCAGACGCCGTTATGTTATCAACAGAGCATCAACCAGCCAGCGTGTCTCATCATGTCCGGCTTGGGCATGGATGTTGTGTTGTTCTTTCACCACCCACATCGGCTTTTGAAAACATCGTTGTTAAAGGGACTTTAAACCTTCTCACCAATTTTTCTATATTGCAATGCAAAGCAGTGATTTTTAATTTTTCTTTTTAATGCTCGGGACAGTTTGTTTTGCAACTCTGAATTCATTGTACATACCAGAACAAAATAATGTTCCATTTATGTGTCATTGTAACCCGTAGTTACCGTCATTTCCCATCATTTCACAAGCACCACACTGAAATGTTTATTTACGACACACGTGCCTGCTTGGCTCGCAGGACGAAGAGAGAGGAAATATAAAGAAGTGAGAGGTCGGCTGCTGCGTTGCATCTTTACTCACACGTCGCGCGCCTCGCTAGCAACATTTTACCACACCGAACTTGCCAGATATTTACTGTGGGAATATTAAAGGCTAAGTAGCGATGGACGACTTTGTTATAAACTTTAATACTGTTCAAAAATATAATGTAATGAATTTAAATCCAGCAGAAATGATTTTTTATGTCTTTTAACCAAGAAATAATTAATTAAAAATTATCACAATTTTTTTAAAAATTCTGTCAGAGTTATCCGAAGTCCGGGACATCGAGGTCCTAGTTATCGAGGGTCACTGTATTCACAAATATGTACAGTAGAACCCTGTTAAAAAATTTTTCTGAATATCTAACAGGAAAAGTGACATGCATGTACACTTTTTAAGCATGAATCCGTAATTTAATATCAAGTACGTACCGTATTTACTCGTGTATAGCGCACACTTTTAATCCAAAACGACTAATAAAAGTTCAGGGGTGCACACTATACACGGAAATTGGTGAAAACAAAAATAAGTGGAAAAAAAGGCAAAAGGGGGGAAGAGAAAGTGGAAGAAGTCTGAGTTGTAGTCGTAAACGGCCGGGTTGACAGATATCAAGAGTGGGAAGAAGAGAGAGAATGTTCGGTTACTCCATCCCTCTTCTTCCTCCTTTCACAAACCCAAGCTTTGCAGTAACTGTCTCTGCTCAAACCCTAATTTTTTTGTTTGTCCTTATCCATGGTCCTGTTCAAAATGTTGCTCAGTGACCCGGGGGAGGAGCGGGACTAAGTGCGTCTCAGGGCGGAGCCCCATACGCCTACAAGGGAGAGGTTTCATGCATCGTGGCAGAGAGGGATTGGGCAGACATGGCCACGATTGGTGCCATGGCTACCTCCCTAAGTGTACCTGTAGCTAAGCCATAATCTAAGAAGAGAAAGGGAAAATCCGGCATAGTACCGTAAAAACCCTCTTGACAGAATAGGAGTGTAACCACTCAGCAGTTACATGCATTAAAAATAAAAATAGCACTGGAAAAGAAGAAAGGTCCAGGTTATTAGTAGAGTTGTGAAGTAAGAGTGGGGCAGGGGGCGGGAACTGTCTTTATTTCTTTATTTCTTTTAATTTTCCTTTATGGAGGATGCTGGTTTTAACCAGGGCACTGTGGGTAAGCACAGTGCTCTGGTGGAGGACGAGGTTATAAAGGCATCTCGTCCTCCCGTATCCCCAGTAGATACCTGAAACATATTTAAAAATACACATATTAGTACACTTGACCAGCTCACAGGTAAGCCTGATGAGCTAGCATATAATTAAAATAAATAAGTGGCTAAATTAACATGATTTGGGAACTCGCGCTGAGCAGAGAAAGGTCTGTGCCAGCAGCTGCCCTCTAATTGGCTGTTAGTGATCCTGCCAGCTATTCACAGCTCTGGCCAGTCACAGCTCCGGCCAATCACAGCCCTCGGCCGTTCCGAACCTACAGAAAACACCACAGCTAACTTACAGCTAGCAATTATTATAACTAAAAGTGTTATATTGTGAGTGTATAATATAATAATAATAATTAGTTAATTAAATAGTGCAATATAATTTCAACAGCGGCGCTACCACATGAGCCAAAGGTTGTACAGTGTATATATTATACCATATGTTGTTTTCGTGAGGAAAGTCTTGATATTGTGAGAAATATTACGTGTTACGCCAGGTTTCCCTTGTGAGTGTAACTTGTAATTGTTTAGTGTATTTGTGCGGCTCCTGCTATGCATACTCAGGAGGCCAGTAGCAGCAACAAGTGACCTTGGCAGCCTATTTATAGATAGCTGCTGAGGAGGAAGGGACAAGCCCCACCCCGGTGGCTCTACTCCATCACTCTTTATCCAGTGTGAATGTTACCTTTCCTCTCTCTCTTTTGTCTTTGTTGCCAGCCATGTCTCCTTCCCCCCACGTCCCTTGACCATTCATCCTAGCCTCCCTCCTGCTGCTTCTCCTACTCCGTCTCCTCCCTCCAACATTCTTGGTAGCCTCCTTCCTGCTGCTTCTCCATCTCATACTCCCGTGTCATCTCTCTATTTTCTTTGTTGCCAATCGCATCTCCTTCCCCCTCTGCCTTTCTTTGTAGCCTCCCTCATGCTGCTAAACTGTCTTACTGCCTTTTTTTTCTTTCTTTCTTTCTTTCTTTCTTCATATTAGCAAGGCACTAAAATTTTTTTCCCTGAATCTTGTTCCAAAAATTGTGGTACTCACTATACATGAGGACGCATTATACACAAGTAAATATGGTATTACGCAAAAGTAAAATTTAAAGTCACAGTATTGTAAACAATAAGTTGGGTACTTCTGTAGTGGTATCCAATTATTTTATTGACTGTAGGGCCTATTCCTGAAAATTATTAATCCTATGTAATGATAATAAAAACATAATATACTGAATGACATCCCCACCTGTCTTCAGTATTGTTAAGAATGTCTCCTGGATTACAATAAGTAATGCAAAATTATTATATTTTTCCAATCATTAACAGCTTTCCCTGTTATCTTTATGCAACTGCTTTGATTACTTTACAAAAAGTTACTGTTGTGGAAAATTATAGCCACAATTGTGAACATAGGCCCTGCAACAATTAATTTTAAAAGCAGGAAATGTTGTTTTAGGCACAAAAATAAAGCATTGTTTTTATGGAAAAACTTAAAGACTGAAATGACACGTGTTTTAAGGAGAACATACGATAAACATAAATATTGTACCAAAAATTTACTGTACAAACTTTTCTATACCCAAACTTGTACTAAAAATGCTTCATTCTCAAGGTTTTGTATAACATTTTCATTTAAAACTAAGCATACTGATATATTATAACTTCAGTATAACAGAAACAGTGGAATAATGCTGTATCATAAGGCAATCCAACAGAAAAATGTGTAAGTTTGGGAGATAAAATAGGTTTGCTGCTGAATATAGTGCATACATAAAAAAAATTAACTTTATCATCACATTGTGCATGACTACAAATTCCAGTGTTACAAATAACAGCAGTGATGTAGTGGGGGTGGAGCAGTGGGTTTTAATTTTCATTGAATTCGCTGACCTTTGTTAGCAATTTTGTTATTATCTCTGCCAGTAAAACTGCCAAAATAGCTTTATTTTGCACCTTCAAACTCTAAATTTTCCAGGGGGAGGGCTCCCACTTTAATTGGAGCGGATGGGTGAACCAAAGGGTCTGAAATACTTAGAGCTCTGGCACTGAAAATTTTGGGACTACAACACTGAGTAACTGCTATAAAAAAAAATATATATATGTATGTGTATATATATATATATATATATATATATATATATATATATATATATATATATAGAGAGAGAGAGAGAGAGAGAGAGAGAGAGAGAGAGAGAGAGAAAAGGCTTACTTATTATTATTTTAAATTAAGACAAGACGTTTGTAAAGGATGTAAGTTAGGCAGCTCAGCTTTCTCAGGTCTTATAAAATACATTTTACTGTGTCGAGATACAGTGACATATTGAACACATGTTGATATTCTCATCAAAAACATTGCATTATACATATAAATAGATGCACGGAAATTTCGCGAAAATCGCGATATCGTGCAATGATTTTCATTGAAAATGTGGCAACTAAAAGCATGACTGGTATTTTAATCAAAGGTTATATTATGCTAATCGGAAAATGTTTACTCTGCTGTAAAGAGAACAAGTCGTCACAACAAAAAAAAAAAAAAAACTTCACCAGCCAAGTCATAGAAGCAACAAGTAGTTGCATAGAACTCATAGTGCATTGTCATTGCTGCCAACCTACTAGTGTCGAACTATCTTAAAATATTAGGGCCTTATTCATAGTCGTGAGATAGTTCCGAGATGATCCTGAGATCATCTTGTACCAGTTAGTCCAGGGTTGGTCCTGACTTAGTCCAGACCAAGTGTTACCTTATTCATAAACGCCAACTAACGCCGGACTAGAGATAGTCGCGGGATCAGCCTTGTACACTGTTGCCACATGCTTCGCGCATGCGCACATCACATTTTAACACACAGGCAAGCATTCACTAGTAAAAATAATTTGAATTACGATTACGTTCACCCCGAAATATTGTTTCAGTTATATCATATAGCGAATATATTGTGCGATGTTAGTATATTTTGTATCAATAAGCCACTTTATTAAGATAAGCTGTAAATAAAAAATTTTTTTTACAGATAGCATTATTAACGTAGCTGTTGTAGAGCAATGTTAACGCTTTCGCTTTCTAACTTTGAGTCGTGAGATCGAAGCTTTCGTGAAACACTTTTTTTAAATTTCTTAAACTACTAAATTAATAGTTACAGGATACCGAAGTTATATTTATTTAATCGATATTATGTCCAAACTGACAGTAAAATCATAAACATAAATTTATATGTGGTAAAAAATTGCCTTTTAAACAATAATTTAAACTACTGTTGATGAAACATTAGAAAGAATGGGGAAAATAATCCGTGACACATATTGTAAAAGCATAGCAGAATTCAAAACTAATATATCTGGTTAATTTACACTACCTATACATAAACACGTATATTTCACTAGTCGAAATTTTATTAAGAACGATATTTGCTGTGACATTATGTAACGAACTTACAAGAAAATTTAACAGCAGAATTCCTCATAAAAACGTCAGAAATATGTATAAGAATATTTTGTGCAAATAGAGGTTTCTATACCAAAATATTACAGGATTTACTGTCATGATGTAGAACGAATTTAATGTTACAGAATGTACAGAATAAATGGACTTATAAAATAAGAAAACTGCATTATTTTCGTTATGTACATTTAAAAACTAACATATTTAAAGAACAAAAAATTTTTACACTATGCAAGGTTTGAACCCTCAACCTTCAGATTACTGTACCAGTACCCTACCCCTGAGCTACCAAGACATTTACAATTCTGAGTGGATATTGAATATATAAGGTATTTTACGCAATACGAATATTTACGGTCTGATGTTGCTGATAGCAATAATTCCCATCTTATTAGGCTTGATAAAATATTATTGCTGTACGTCAATGTCTTATACGGTACAATAAACACGCAATACGAGATTTTTTGCTCACAAAGTTTGTATTTGACCGTTTAAAATTAAGTAACTAGTGGTTATGACTAAATAAATTATCAATGTAGACGTATAATAAGTTTTTTAGTGTAAAATATCCATTATATTCCCTAAGCAGCGTATATAAAACAGACGTAGTCTTATATTGTAATGGTCCGCCATGTTAATTTTCGACCTAGCCCATCGTTAAACCTACCCTTGGTGCGGACTAAAAGTTAGACCGGACTAACGCACGATGATCCTCGGACTAGCGTTAGTCCGCGCCTATGAATAAGACAAAAACTAGTCCGACGATGATCCCGCACTAGTCCGGGTCAAAAACGACTATGAATAAGCCCCTTAATGTTACGGTACAAAACCAACATGGCGTCACGTAAAAGAGCGTCGTACCACGGCCATGGTTGTAACCTGCTCACAAGTTTTCATTCTTCTGCCATCTTGTGTTAATTTTTTTCGTGCAGGAGTATCTAAAACATTGATGAGTATAAACTTTGGTGAACTTTTGTGTTGTTTATATTATGAACTACGAAGTCCGTGATATTGCGTAATTTAATAGGCCTGCAGAAGTTGAAATATATTATTTTGGATGAAGTTAAAATACGGTTCATCATGCCAAAACCTAAAGTAACACCTCAGATCAGAGCTAAGTCATTTAAAAATTATGTATTTTATATTACAGACAGTATTCTCTGTGTGAAAGTCTCTGTTCGCTCATAGGAGAATATCCAGAGTTTTCAACTGTTTCTCTCAAATTGCTGTCGTTGCCTACTTCCAATGTCGACTCAGAGAGATCTTCAACATGTTGTTACATTGTTAGTGACCAAAGAAGGAAGCTGAAACCTGAAAATGCTTAATTCTATACCATGGTGTCTTTGAACTGAATGTGAATTTTGTACTTTTGCCTAAAACTGTACTCCTCTAGCTACTATTAAATAAAACTAAATTTGTAATACTGATATTTATTCAAGATTTGTACATGGTAGTTTCAAACACAGATATTGCTACAGAAGGAGGTTGCCATTAAGTTAGTTATGTTTATATTTTGATTTTAAAAAAAATTGTTAGATTTCTTCTAGAAATTAATCTTGTGAATGAAAGTGTAGGTTTATAAATCTTTATTATTTTATTGATGGAAATAAACACATTGATTGCGTCTGTTAAATCTTGTAGGCCTATTTACTATCTTTTTATGACACAATTTAATAATAAAAACTATAACCACAAAATAAAACCGAAATACAGTTTTTTAAAAACTAAATTTGTTGAAAAATAAAACCATTTCTACGGACCTCTACATATAAACATAACTGACAGCAAGGCAACCTAAGTGCAGGACACGAAGGCCCTTTAATTGCATTTAAATTAATTTAATTTTATACCTTGTTGATAATGAGGTCATTACAGAATGGTGCACACACTTGCACAAGTGATACGAATGGGTAAGGCATCACTCACTCACTGCCAAGGACCATCCTGTTATTTGCCTGGAGTAATCTAGGGAAGCCACTGAAAAACAGATCAGGAGGGCCAGACTGGGAATCGAACCCAGAGTCTTTAGTTTCAAAATGTGAGCCCTTCTTAGTTGGTGCCTATTGGTTATTGTGAAGCTACCCTCAAAATTTCATGGGTGCATAGGTGAGTGAATGAGTGAGGACTCTGTTATATCATTTTTGGAGGGGTTCAAAAATGTCTACACAATGAAAGAGAAAAATTTATAAGAGGTTAATTTAATTTTGTAAAAAATTTAAGGGACCACATAAGAATATCTTTATAACCAGGAAAATGTTATACAGAAGGAGGGTTCATTATGACAGGGTTCTACTGAACCAGCACATATTCGTAATAACTTGGACTTTTTTTAACAAGAATTATTCAGCCATTGTGTATTTCAAGAGTTAATGTAGTAGAGAAGTTTTCCCCTTACGGAAAAGTACGTAAACCGGTCTTTTCGAAACTCCTGTTTAGGCAGATTCTAGTTGAACAGATGTTACAAAATCATCCATCTAGAAAGGCCAGTGTACTGTAATGGATCGAATGGACATGCACCGGAGTATCTTAGCCGGCTGAGGCTGCATTGTTACATTTCTGATAGTCTGAGTGCGAAAAACTTTAGTGTAGGGAAGGAGATGGCCACTTGTGTGACATGTCGAACAAGGCGCCACCGCAGATATTCGTACGCCATGGAACTTGTCACGTTCGGTGAGGGCGTGTTCGCTTGTGCAACTTATGTGTCATCGAGGCCCCCTCCCCTGCTTAAAGGTCATACATCACAAGAGAGTGGGGACATAATGAAACTTCCCGATTTCTCTGGACACATGCACGAGGACGTGGACCAGTTTCTGCAGCAGTGGGAAACACTGTGTTTACGTTACGGCGTAGTGTACGAGGAGTGAGTTGATCATGCGATTAGAAACTTGCATGGTGCCGCAAAGGATTTGTGGAGAATATGGGGATATGCAACAATGACATGGGACGAGTTCGTGAATGGCCTACGGTATTGGTTTAGGTCCGCAAAGGTTATAGCAGAGAGCAGTTTTATAGTGAACGACAAAAGGACACAGAGTTGACAGAGAGGTTCATAGCCACGAAAATCCAGCTATTCCGGCGCATCTATCCAACCAAGCCGCCGGAGGACGCACTAAGCAGCATAACCCCGCGTCTGCGACTTAAACTCCAACCATTTTTGGCAGAAGTGAATGGTGAAGGTGTGGAGGGATACATTCGTCGAGCAATCGTCGCCGACAGGGCCGTCAATCGGCTGAGGGGACGTCCATTACAGACACTAGGACAGGTGGACGAGGAGGCCCCCATCACCAGAAATATGCACGATAGCGCCACACCAACAGCCCGAAGACAACAACTCGCGATTGAGGTGCCGCGGTCGGCCGACCCTGCGTCCGCCCCACAACTCTCGCGACAGGACATTTGACCGCCACACTGCCACACCTGCGCAGCGAACACGCTTCACTGGCACCAGGACTGCCCTGTTAGGAATGCTACATGCCCGCCGTTGGGAAACGCCTAAGGCGGGGAGGCAGGCCAGCTGCTGACCTCTCCGCTGTCAATCGCCAGACACACCTGATCACGACCAACACCGACTCAGAGCCATTTTTGGGACAATTAACCGTCGAGGAGGATCAGTTACTCTGCATCCCGATCAAAGTCAACAACCAACCAACTGCTGCATTAGTTGATACTGCCGCCAGCCATACGTTCGTCGCATCCACACTCGTTAATCCATCACAGATCCAACCTCGACCCTGCATTCTACAGCTAGCCACCAGAGGGAAGCACAGTACCACACAGGGCGTAACCGACCTGACGATCAGGATAAGCGACCAGACGTCTCAAGTCGAAGCCTTGGTCGTGGACGGTCTACGAGAGCCCGTCGTGCTGGGGCAACCATGGCTGCAGCAACAAGCAGCCGTGATAGAGGTCGTGGCGAAGAGGGTACACCTGGGAGCCGGGGAACGAAGAAGAGTGTATGCTGTTCTCCTGGCGGCCGAATACCAACCAACACACAATTCACCTGGGCGACCTGGACGAGGTCCCAGCCGAATACAGGACAGCGATACAAGCTCTCTTGGATGAATGGAAAGATGTCTTTGCTTTCTTCGACCTACTTCAGACAACCATAGCAGCTGAGTACCCCATACTGACACCTAACCCAGACCCAGTGTACACTGGTCCCAGAGGCTACGGGATGCATGAACAACGGGTCATCAGGGAGCAAGTCGCCGAGATGCTAAAGAAGGGTGTAATCGAACCGCCCAACAGTCGCTTGGCAGTCTCTCTCTCTCTCTCTCTCTCTCTCACACACACACACACACACACACACACACACACAGTGCTGCAGTCATGTGAACACTGACACGTCCGTATCTCTGTACAAGATCTCCGAAAAGAAAATAAGTAAATTGAAATAGCTGGTAAACAAAAGACGTGCATGCAATTGTTTCTGTTTTGTCCAAACTAATAACATTTTTTGAACAGTTTTTATGATCTTTTGACAGTTCCAAGAGTACATTCGCAAAATCACTACCTTTGTAAAATCCAAGGTTAGTAAAATTGGTGGTCTAGTCTATATGAGGCAATTTGCATATTAAAACTGGAAGTAAATAATTCCAGGTTTAGACAATCTTTAATCACACATTATTTCCTATGCTAGGAACTGCTATATCCCATTGTTTCTCTGTGTAGAGTTGTGCTCTTTAAATGTTAAGGCTCTATGCTGTATGCAGACGTGTTCGTCCATGCAGGCCGTCCCGATACGTCCGTGCAGGTCGTGAGGTCCTCTGTTGAAATAGTTTGCCACAATTAGGTTGATGGGTATAGTTCGTGTAACTTGTTATAGAGGGCAGTAAAGTAGGCTGCCATTTATTTATCTATTCTAATAACACTACGTTTTCGCACTTTTTCTTTAAATTAAATGTAAACAAAGATTCTTATTGGTCAACTGACTTCATGACGTCAGATGCTAATGATGGTGTTGACCAGTCCGTCAGCCAAAGTTCGGTGTTGGCGAGCTTTCGGAGCGGACAGGTCTGCATCAACCATCAGCACAATAAACCTCTTAACCCAAAAATCACGTGAACAATTTGTCCAATCAAAAGCCAGATCAAGGTCTGCACCATCAACACGGCCTGCACTGACAGACAGGTGTGCATAATTGTGGCAGACCCTTGTATTTCATCCAGACCCATGTCTTTTGAAATTTGTGTATTTATTTGAACTTTCAAATACAGTTGAACCCACATGTTAAACTTGTTGAGGAGAAAGTGTAAATGGAGAGAATCAACAGAAACTGTAACCCCTATCTGTTACATTAAAAATTATTACATGTTTATTCATAATTCTAGCACAGATGTACATAATATTTGAGGTAAAAAAGTCTCTATAAGTAAGCTGTTATCAGTAATTTCAATAATAACAAAAACATTATTTTTATTAACCTTTACCATGCTACTGAGCGTTGATTCACACTAGTACAAACTCCGATTAAATTACTGTTCTGTTTTATTGGTATAGTGTACAATTTTCTCTTTATTGACATCTCCCCCTTCCTCCATACAAAAAAATCTGAAAATAAGAAAATAGTTGTTAGTTTAAAAGTAAAAGTCCACTGCACATTAGCCTATTATATCTTCTACAATAGGTCATACTGTGTGTTATTTGTATTTCCTGCAGCCTACATAAATAAGGTGATGGACTAAATATTGCTGCGAGTCGTGACTGTCTGGCTGGGCGGTGTAATACAATACAGTGGCGGCAAAGCTAAAATACCTCCTTGTGTGCTGCATGGATTGTATTACTCCATGATAACAACCAGCACGCCGCTGTAATCTGAGAGCAGTGTAAGCCGATATAGCAGTGGCAATAACAAAGAGGTTTGGCGTACATTGTGTCGCCCATGTGCGGTGGGACCACCTGCACCCAATATTGGGTAACCGAGGGAGATATCGTGATCTGGAATGTTCCTGTTCCTTCTTTATCTCTCGGAGTGGTGCTTGACTTTGAAGTGATGCCTTTCGAGGATGTTGGAGAACAGAGACTTCTGAGAGAATTCAAGATGTAGGTGTTGGGTCTATAAAGGGAAGCTACAGCAAGAGCGAGAGAGTTTTGGCTGGCAGGTGCCTGGTGCGATCTCAAGTGATAGTGACGAGAAGTTTGGGTTGCAACGAGTGTTCGACAGTGTCCAGCGAGTGTGATCGCAACAAGTAGTAGGAAGAAAGTGTTTCAAGGCCACAAAAGATTCCTCGGTATAATTTCATTGGGTCCACCATTGTGAGTGACTAGTAACCTTTCTATACACAGAGAACTTATGTGGATGTATTTTTTTTTTCCTTTATGTAAGTAGTACTTATTTGTTTTATTTGACATTTATTGTGATAAATCATTAGAGACATAGGTTTTTTTGTATAGATAGTTGTAAATAAACTAGGTTAGCTTTATTTTCTTTTTTTTTTTTTTTTTTTTTTTTTTTTTTTTTTTTTTTTTTTTTTTTTTTTTTTTTTTT